>BMAO01025936.1:0-83666 GCA_019973975.1 Trichonephila clavata | reverse complement strand
ATATTTGTGCCTCTACCGATGGTGGTTGAATAGTCCGATCACATCCAATGTTTACTATCTCAAAGGGAAGCTCCGGACGGACAATAGGTGTAATGGGAGCTCTATCTCCAATTTTCTCAGATTTCCGAAGCTGGCACCCTTTGCATGTCTGGACCAAATTCAGCAATTTCCCTAGACATATTTGGCCAAAAGAAATTATATTTATCCTCTCTTTGTTTTCTTTACCCCCATATGACCTCCAAAAACTGACTCATGTGCTAGTTTCATCACTTTGTCTATTCTGCAACGCGGTAAAACTAATTGCATTACGGGTTCATTTTAGAATTTTATCCCTGTGATAAATTAATTCCTCAACTAATAAAAAATTCCTTTATTTAATTTCAACTCTGCACGAACCTTTTTAGAGAATCACAATTATTCTGTTCATCTTTTATTTTACTGTAATCCGAATTAAAATTTAAAATTATCTGAGTCGCTCTCGACATAAAATATTTCGTTCCCGGATTCTGCGTCATTTTCATCATTTGAAAACGGAGTAAAACTATCAATCGATTCGGCAAAAGTATCATTTTCTTTTTATTAGTTTTATCATTTATCGAACATAAAGCCTCATACAAAGAAGGAGGTATTAAAGCCTCAGCATTTAATTTATCCGTGATCGCTACAAGCAATCCATAGGATGATTCAAAAAGAATTATTGTCAAGAGTAATAGAGGTTTCTAATTAGTTTTGCTTCTACATTCCTCCAAATGCAGAGCTTAAAGTAATCTTTCGAATTCATCATTAGAATTATCTGGAAAAATATTAGAATTACATATAAAAATTTGAGTTCCGCTATCCAAAACACAATTTATTGCTTTCCCTTAATATAAATAATAACATATTTAAAGGTTCAAGGTCAACTTTCGGTTGTAATATTGTACTTGAGAAGTCTCTTTTTTCTCATTTTTTAATTAGAATATTTTTTATTACAATCTCGAGCTAAATGATTCTCACCGCAAATGTAACATTCTATTTTTTTATTTACTTACTTTGTTTGAGTTATAAATTTTATTTTCTTTCGAATTAAGATTTGTTTCGTCTCGTCTCGAGTGAGGAGGATATTTAAAATCATTTCGCAAGCCACTTTGATTATGACATGCTTTATGTGAAAACTCGGAAAAAGTTCTTCCTTACAAGCATAAAACATGTCACACTCTTTTCCCATTTGAATTGGTTTAAACCAACTTTGCTCCTGCTTGATATTTATATGAATGGCAGTTTCATCATCTAGCGTTGATATAATTTATCGCTAACAATTAACTCTTTTAAAGAATTAAAATCATTGACATTTCTCAAATGACAGTATTGATCCCAATTGGTTAATAAACGAGATGCAAACTGAACATGCGTTTCATTTTGCATTCGTTTCGCTTTTTGAAAATTTTGCAAACAAATTAAAGGCGTTGGCTCAAATCTCTTAAAACTAAACTTTTAACTTATCATAATCGCCTATTTCTCGTCTTTTACATAAACTAAAATATTTTTCGGCTTTTCACCTAGCAAATTTAAAAGAATCTCTCCCTTAAATTCATCCGGCACATTTTTGGTTTTAAAAGAACGCTCTAAAGAAGAGAAAAATAAATTCCATCCTCTTGTTTTTTAGGAATCGGAAGAGATAATGTGCGCACACTTTGAATGAAATTTTCTATCGAAGTTTGATTTGTTTCGGGATTTATTCGCTGCAAATCATTGCTATCCCTTTGACTATCCACTTTAGCCCTTTCTAAATTTATTTTACCGAGTTCTATTTCTAATTTAATTTGTTCGAGTTTTATTTTTTCAAACTCAAGTTTCGATTGTTCCGTTAAACGCTCTTGTTCTTCTTTCGACTTTCTATCCGCGATAATCGAGTCCAAATAGTCATCGATAAACACTTTATCGGTTTTGTATTTGTCGCTATTTAAAATTAAATTTTTTAAATCCAACACTTTCATTTCTGGATTTATTATCTCGCCTAATTCATCAGCAATTAATGTTAATTCTTCCTTTCTCGCTCCACGAAACATGATTGAAAGGAATTACACTAAATGAATTAACCCCCAAAATTTTGTAAATAACAGTTGCTGAACTCGCTCAAACAAAACAAAAGGATTGCCTACCTCGTAGTTCCTTTTGATGCCTTGCTTCACTCAGGTTTCGATCCTGTCGTTAATGCGACAGTGTGATGTCGTTTTGTGTTGGGTATAATGTTGTTGAGGTTTCATCCAACATAGTCTTTTCTTTAGGACAGCACTTTATTTACAGTAAACACATAAAAAGAAATATTAAACGCAAATTGTAACTACCCACGCGGGAAATTTCTCTATTCTGGCCACCGCCCTAACGCGCCGGTGCCGAGAAGCTATCTATTTCAAAAACAAACAACACATTCTTACGGTAGGGGGACACAGTGCGCCTCCTGGTAAGGGGAGGAAACACTACATATGTCTTGACTGAATTTGGTCATTTTCAATGTGTTCGGATACTTTAAGCGAAATAGAAGTTTTCTGTCCCCGTGAGCTCTTTGCCACTGTACTCGTAAAAAAAATTCTTCTAAAATAAAATTTTTAAAGAAAACAAACCAGTGACCAGACTTGCTGATTTTTACTCACATTGCAATGTACTCGTCACTGAATTCCAAAGCCAACTGATGCGAGGTGAGATATTTTTGTCTGGCGTTTGTATGAGCGGGGAGAGAAGGTGAAAGTAGTTTAGACAAACAAAATTGACTTGTCATTAACTGTTCCAATTATATTTCAAAGCCAAATTAGCCACCTTTCTAAGACACATGTGAAACCACGTTGTGATTACGGTCGGCTCTTGTTCGACTCTGAACCTTCTTATCTACCTGTAAATCCGGCTAGAGGTGTGAGAGAAACTGAATGATCCACAAACATGATTTCAATCTAATCAATTATTAATTCCAAATATCAATCAGACACAAAACAAATCTAATTGAGGTAGATGATTAAACAGTAGAGCGCAGAGGTGAGATTCTATAACACGGAGATACTACTACGGACCCTCAACTGAATCCAAGACAGCTTAGATAAGTTCAAATATAACTACGTCACACACTAATTAAACTAGCTTCTACTTAATCAAACTCACAGTACCTGAACTTTTTATGCATCGGATCCTACACTGGAAACTTACAGGTGATCTCTTCGGCTAAATCGATGTCATTGGATCTCTCCATGCTATGTAATCTTTTTCCTGGACAACTCCAAGACCTCTAACTAATTCCACTCTCTTTCAATCTGGTCGCTGGTCATCGTTGGGAAACTGGAACGTGGGGCGTTCCTCCGTTCGAATACTGATTGTATTGGGCTCTTGATGTTGAGAGGCCTTCATTGAGACTGAGCGTCCTGACTCAGTCTCTATGAGTCTTTCTGACTCGGATGGAGAAAGTGGGAGTGGCAAAGCTGGCTGGTTTCAGCGGTATTGGAACGATCAAAGTTCCAAGGTCATGTGAAGCAGACGAGAAACTCGTCTGCCATTGGTTGTCAGGGATCAGTGAGTAAGCACTCTATTCGCTGTCCTGGTGTCAAGGAGATATTTAAAATTTTGAGAATTATGAGAAGTCGGTGGCCTGTGTGGTTCGTAGAAAAATAAAGTTAAGAAGAATGAAAAATGAAAAAATAATAGGGAAAAATTTTATAGTTTAGAGGGGGTCATTCACCATATCTCTTTCAATCTTCCACTAACAACTATCTCGCAGACTTTATGTTAACTCCTATTTGCCAACTCCAACGTGTGAACTACAACGTGCCAACTCACAAACTCGCAAAAACAGAATTTATATAATATACTTCATTTACATAATCACGCTTCCTTAGTAGGTGAAAGTTGGTTGAAATAAATATTTTCCTAAAGGAGTCATGAAGGGATTAGTAGAACCACGTATAGATTTGTCACAACGTCTCTTTCATTTCACACCCCACTTTTTGCTTTCGCAACTGGTATTTTTCGTATTTTGTACATTTAAAAAAAAGGAATCTTTTCGTGTTAAGAGAAAAACAATGCATGAAAATTTATATTAGTTTATAGGGATTAATGTATTATTTCCTGTTAACCAATATTTTGTCTTAAGCGTTTTCGCGTTGAAAGTATTTTACTGTAAGTACTTAAAGAAAGTTCGACATCATTTTTTTTTTATCAAATTGCGTTGTATTGGTACTTTTTTGAGTTTTTCGTGAAATTGCAGCTCATTGTTCCACCTTGAAAATTAAACATAAAGAAATTCTACACCTGTAAGGAACTTTCGTATGATTTTAGACTGTGAACGATTGCATTTACTTTTTGGCACTATGTGAGCTGATAGTTAAGATTTATTACGTTGGGCCGTAATACAGATGACACCACTGAAGGCTGAGAGCCAGCATTAGTCTAAAAATTGTTTTTGGCACATTGTGTAAGACCACGGATTTTGTGTTAACTGTTTTCTTTTTATAATTTTCTACCTACGTTACAATTCTTGCGGATAAAATAGGATAGAAAATGATTGATGGTAGGTGGTTTCTTTTCCTCCTCCCAATCTTTGCTATTCAATAGAGTAGAATATAATAAAAAGTTTATCAAAATTTAAAAACTTAAAAATTAAAATCCAACTATTACCATATTGTCTTTTTTCAATTCCTAGTATTAGTCCACACACTCTCTCTATATATTCTTATTCAAAATTTCAATCGTTAATACCTTTTATTCGTCCGCGAAGTCAAAATACATTTTTTAAACTTGTAGTGGATGACACTTGATGTTAATACAAATTTTTCAAATATTAATTCATTAGTTAAACTTTATTTTTTAATTTTAAATTTATTCTGCGTTATCTCTGACAAAGTTACATCTATCTACAACAGATGGCGCACGCAAGTTAAAATATATTTCTATAAGCTTGTAGTGGATGACACGATGTTAATACATATTTTTCAAATAGTAATTCATCAATTAAATTTAATTAACTAAAATAAAACTTTTCTTTGTTGATCTAAGTAGGAGAATTGACTTCAAAAAATATTTTTTATATTACTTGTTTCTCTTTATTTCAAAGAATTCAAACACAATAAAAATCCATCAATACAGCATTTTTATAATAAAAAGCGTGTTTTAAGAAAAGAATGGAAATAATAGACAGGGATTGCTTTTCTTGAAGGCAATTTTTGAGATCGTTTCTTAATTTTTATGTTTCCTAATTTTTTTGAGTTTTTATGATTTTCTAATCTTGTAATGTAATAATCTTTACCTGTCATTTTAATTCTCAACGTCATAATGTGTAAGCACTTATGAATATTTTTATTAACTTGTAATGTAGTATTCTTTGCTTTCAAGTGTCAGCAATCATTTTCGAGCATCTTAAACAAGCACAGCTTGATCCTCTTCAAAACAGAAGGTGAAAAACCTTTCCGTTAAATTTTGCATAAGAGTACGAAAACTCTTTAGAGTTACACTATCTCAAAAATTGTAATTCTTTGTTTCTCTTTCAATACAGCTTTTTAGAAAGTGGACTCGATGATGAAAATTATATAGGACCAAATAAGGAAATATCCTGAAAAAAAGAGGCTATTAATCCCACTCCCCTCTAACTTTCTCTATATAACCATTTATCACACACTGCATTGCTTTAAATTTAACGTAAGTTTAAACAAATAATGCAGGAATATAACAAGACTGTATGGTTTATAGTGATACATTAGAAAACTCTAGACTTTGAATTACAATTGTAGGTTAAAACACAGTGTTTCAAGGAGCTAATCGTTCCCTTTATTTGCTTATTTATAATGGGGGTGAAGTTAGAAGAGAAAATAGAGAACATAATTTTTTTTGTGTGAAGTAGAAGTAATTTCTGAAAAAGCCCTATTGTCAGGGGCGTAACGAAGAATATGAGAGCATCCTTGGAAAGTCAGGTTTGGGGGCCTTAAGTCGGAACTTACAAAGGGTAGCAAACCATAATATTTCATAGGTTTTGGGCCCTCTAGAACCCTGGTCCCTCCCTCGTGGGTGGAGGTCAGGGCTTGGTATAGGTGGGGCACCACTGCCTATAGTAAAAAAGTTATCTATAGATTTTTCGGTGTAAGCAGAGACATCTTAAAGCATGGGCCAACTGGGCCCGAGACCAGGGTCGTATTCACAATAAGGGTCTCTTCTCGTTCTCGACTCACCCTTAATAAAATCAAAATTCGAATAATTTTCTCGGTCAGATGTTATTTCCAGTTGTATTCTTCAAGAAACTGGGTCTTTCGAACGACATTTCAACTGGCTACATGTGATGACCATTGTTCACGGACAAGACTAGGCGTACCACCATACGCCTCCTGCAGTCAAAAAGTGGCAGTCGGTCGAGCCAGTTACATTTATTTGTTTTGGGTTATTGTTTGTAGGTGAAAATAGGGGGCGGTAGGCCTAAATGCGGCGGGATGCCGGCAATAAAAAATAACGTCGATAGGACTCAAAATGAGAGAAAGAAAACTTTAATCCAAAACAAACAAAGATTTATTAAAATCAACATAGGTAAATAGTAATAACAATATAATAATGAATTTCAGAATTAAAGTAATATTAGACAAAGAGTGTGAAATAATATGAAAGGGATAATATGAAAAGAGACACTTTCGTACGACTGGACAACTGGGATGGTACGTCCGCTCGGTATGAGTGAAGTCGTAGAAGTGATAAGTTGTAGGGAGCGCGACAAGCGACAATAGCGGAAGTGTACAAGGTACCAACAGTAGGGGGAATTTGACAATGTATGCTATGTACTGTTAAGGATCATAAATGGGCCTACATTTGTGTAGGGGCCCAGGGCCTCAAGAGGTCTTAAGACGACACTGGGTGTAAGTAAGAAGCAAATAAATGTAACCTATGAGATTGTATTTGCACAGTGATATCGAGAAAAAACTGGTTTGTACCTCCTGGTCATGCAGTTTGAAGATACGATTCCAACTTCAATTTACTTCTGTAATTGGTTTTAATTGTTGTCATCGGAGAAAATGTTTTTTCACGCAAAAAGGTAAGGTTCACCTAAGGTTTCACGTAAAAAGGTAAGGTAGAATTCGTTACTATGCTAATTAAATCTTGGATATTCTGTTTTCAATTCCACCCCAATAATCATGAGATAACTTTTTGAGATTTTTCTTTACATTCGAATTGAACATTTTTAGAAAAATAAATTTAGGTGTAAATGTTGAAGCAATTAATCAAAAAAAGACAGAGTTTTCATAAAATAAACTCCCAGTTTCTCAGAAATAGGACTTTAGAGTTCAGATTTTATAGCAGGTTTCTACAATGTTGCTTTCACTTAGTTTCGTTTTATGACTACAAATGTCCTGAAAGTTTCATTGTAGTTTGTATAGACTACTGTATGCATGAAAAATTTAAGTAATTGACTGCATGAAACATTGAAAATTGCAATTACTTATCTTAAAAATTCTTGATAAATTATACAAATTCCAACATAAACTAAATATAAAACAAAACAAAAACTAAATATAAAACGAAACAAAAACTATAAAGTTGTGAAATAATTGAAAAACTGGTTTAACCAAACAATAAAATAAGAAAAAGTATTTATTAGAATAATTTATTTGTGTTCTTTGAAAATGTTTTATTTTATAAGGAAAAAAAAATTGAATCATTCGTTTTAATTTAAAATAATGTAATTGCATAGTCATCTTCCCTTTCCCTAATTTTCAGTGTTTTGAAATTTATCTACAGCAGTTTGTCACAATTGTGAATAAAATCTATAAATAAAAAAAAAAAAAAAAGGAATATGCTTGTGTGAGATAATTCTGTAAATAATTATGGTAAAGAAAAACTGATTTTTATGCAGGATCTGTAAAACTGTTTTTAATTTTACTAAAACTTTCTATGATAGTTTTGTAGCAATAATTTCGAAAAAAATGTTGATAAACCAGAGGAAATTATTATGTAAATCTTAAATTTAAGAGGATTATTCCCTTTCATTACACAGAGCTCTTATTATTATTATAATGAAATTATTTATGATTTTGTAATTTTTTATTTTGATATTTTTTTTCTGATTTTCCTTAAAATACACTGCTTTGAATTTTTCAGATAAACTCTTTTGCATTCCTTCTTGAAGAGATTTATTAATTTTATCTTTCTTTTTTTCTACATTTGAATCAAAAAACATTCCACAGTTCTTTTCATCACATCATATGCTGTAAATATTAATTGATCTGGTTTTGGCATCAACAGTACGTTTAAATTTTTTATAGGCGTCCGTGTTATTAAAACGAATAGGTACTTGTATGTTTTAACTCTCTGTTGTATTTTAAAATTTCTAAATATACAGTTCTTGTTTTTTTTGTTCAATCAATATTATTGTATGAAAATTTAATTTGGTATAATTTTAATGAATATATGTGGCTTATTAATTAATCGCCATTTTGTGTAAACTCGGAGATAGAAAATCCGCAGAAAATGAAAAAATATATCTTTGACAATACGCCAAGAAATCGTGTAATTTATCAATGAAAATTCTATAAAACATTTTTAATAATACTTTCTTGTTCTTATTTTTTGTTTTTAAATATGTCATTTGTATATATTGGAAATCAACTGTTTCCCGCCATGTTGATTGGTAGTGCAGTTGTTTTTATTATGAAATTCTATCCTGTGGTTGGTAAACATTTTTGTAAACACCAAGAAAATTAAAGCATTAACTACTTAAAAATTCAAGGATTTAAGATGTGTAAGTGTTACGATTTTTTATAGGGTATTATTCACAATCAATTCACATGACAACCTGGCCAGTGAACTTATAACGGCATGTTTGTAAACCAATATACCTAGAAGCACTTTTAAATCACAGATTTTTTTTCTCCGGGTGATTGTATTTACTTTCCACTCTTAATTTCTACCCTTGAATGAAATATATACCAAATTATTTTGCATTTAAGTTATTAAAAATTCCAAGAGGAATTTAAATGTAATTAATAACGAAACTTGGAGCAAAAAAAAAAAAATTCTTGCTTCTGAAAATTTTGTGATAAGCATTCGGTACCTCATTATTTCTGATTTTTTTTTTTACGCTAAAACTAATAATTTAAAAAACATACAGAAATTAAGTAATGTTTTATTTGAAATGAGCCATATACAAATAGTTCCTTATTCCCAACACAAGACTTCATCTTAAGAGTAACATGTTCCTCATCGTAACGACATTATTTGTGTTGATAATTTGTTTTTTTTCCCTTTCAAATGACTGTTTATGCCGTCACATAACATTTTATAAAGTCGAAATACTTTAAACGTATTATATTAGTAAATAAAACATTCATTTATTGTAAAACACATGGTCATATTTCATTCTTTACACATGCATTTTTAATCATATGCGTTGAAACGGTGATTGTATGAAACTTTACAATACATTTTTTTTCAAATACTGAAAATTAAAAATATTTCAGCATTAAATATTCAAACAAGTATGTACAATGGATATTGTATGTTTTTATTGTATTTAATAACAAACGTGAACACTCTCATGACATAATTGGGATACAGAAACTACAAAAGCTTCAAGTAAAATATATGTATATTTTATATATAAATATGTATATATACACACATATGCATATACGCACACACATAACTTGCTTATGTATAAATGTGATTGAACAGTTTTAAGTAAGATATGTATTTCGATATTATGGCATTCATTTTTATCAAATTTAAATCTAAGAATACATAATGAAGAGTATGTGTTATATGCTACTTTCATATTGTATTTGTGAAACTGCTTATTGTGTGTTGAACATTTTATTTGTTATACATTGTTTTTGTTGTAATTTTTTAAATGTTATTTTGTATAAAATGGAAATGTTTTTTTTCTTCCATTTTTACTTGGAAAGATTTTGCTTAGGATCTTTAGTATTTTGAATGCCTTTTTTAAAAATTATATTTATTAATTACAAATTGTTTTAAGCATCTTTCCTTGTGTGTAAGCTGAAATAATTTTTTTTTAAAAAAACTATTTTTTTAAAAAAATTCATTTTTGAACAAAATTGAACCTTTTATGAAACTTTTTTTCATCTTTGTACCAGACCTAGTTGCTGTTTTAAAATTAATATTGTTTATTACTCTGTATACACTGTTATAAAACATTTATTACCCTTTGAGTGTAATTATTGCATTAGTTTTTAAATTAACCTGTAATTTTCATTTTTTACTTTAACTGTACATAATAGCTTATTAGATTTTTAAAGTTAATAAAACTGCAATGAATCATTTAAGCTTAAGTGTAAATGCATGCTTAATTTAGTACTCATCAAAACTTTTTTTCCCAAGTTGAATGTCCTTGATTGGTGTATGAATTACATTTAAATCATTGTTATTATTTTTTTGTATGCTACTTGGTGGAGCAAAGAATTAATTATTAACAATTATTTTTAAATGGTTTATCTCACAAGTTGAATTGCCTTGCTTCGAAATGTCTTGTTTTCAATACATCGCTACAAAAACCTCTCAGAAATTTGACATTTTCACATTAAATTAATTAAAAGTGTTTTGATATAAATGGTATTTAGTATTTATTTCAGTATAGTAAATATTTTTTTCTTTATAGTAAATATTTTTTGTACCTCACCACAATTTAAAGAAACTGTTTCACAATAAAGGTTTAAATATTCTTTGATATCCTTACATAGTTGAGGTTATTCGAGATGTATGTATGAATATATAAAGCAGTGTGATATTAAGAAAAACCTTGTGACTTTTTATGAAAACCTCTCACTCCAGTCATGATATACATTGCTCGTTACATAATTCTTTAGTGTTAGGACATACTATAATATTTTAATCATTTGATTATTTTGTTAATCTAAGGAGAGAAACTGTCGTGTCTATGAGGATGACAACTATCCACTCAATTTCTTGAAAAAAAGCCCCATAAAACCACATCAATTTATTTCACGACTAAACTCGTGAACTAATAAAAGGCACATTAACAGATGTATACTGCCACTTACATACACTTTTTTAAATAGTAAGTTGTAGTGAGGAATGTTGTAGAGGAACTTTCTTGAATGTCAAAGGGTAATGAAAATGCTTGAAAAATGCTACTAATGTAACAATTTGTCTAAAAAGAAAGAGATGGCGAAAATTGAGAGCACAAGCTGAAAAATTATATTTTTAAATTTTGTGAAGTTACTTCACATGACCAAATCTGAATCTTATAAAAAATATTAAGTGTCATAAAATAGTTTAAATATTGCAGTTTAAATATTCTAATATACTACAGTTTTGAAATTTTTTTAATCTTTAATCCTTTTTTTTTGCCATTGAAAATGATTTATTCATCCTTAGAAGCAATGAAAGTATTCAAATGGAGTACATTCTGTTAACTGAGTAGCAGTGACATGGTTTTTGTTTATGAATGATGTACTATACTATTTTTGAATGAGTTTAAGGATTGTTGTCTCTGATTATTGATAACTATTAACAAACTGTTTTCTTCTGTCTCAGAGTCTCATGTTTCTGTAATGTTCACCATAATGGCCACTATCTTCTGTTTTTCTCAAAATTTTTTAAGTCTTCATTGTTTGTGTTCCCAGGATCTAAAAAGTTACTTTTTTTAAATAATTCTAATATTTCAGCATCAGACAATTTTTTATTTCCTTTTCTCGGACTATGTAGTCGTTTGCCATATAAAGTATATAAATTATTCAGTCCACCAGTGTCCTATATTGTTCAGTATTTGAAGTGGCACTACTATGATTCATCAATGGTAGTGAACATGTTTAGAAAACAACACAAGGGCATTTTGAAACTCTATTTCTTTTTTGCATTCAGGATTTTCTTTGCAGTTATGTCTGGTGATAGTAATTTTTATAAGATTCAGATTTTTCCTTTAATGCATGCAATTGGTGTAATATAATTTAAACCTTATAAAAAGTATCAGTATGTCAGCAATACTCGATCTGCGGCCAGCTGAACCTTCCTGAGTGGCCCGGGGAAGGCCCGTTGGATTAAAAAACTGAATTATTTAAGAACAATGCATTAAAAATTTAGCGAGGAAATTAGCATCTTGCACTTGATAAATTAATATCTGAAATAAACCTTTGGCTTTGTCAAAAGAAAAAAATCAGATTATCAAAGTGCTTGGCAGCTTCGTTTTTATGACTAGATTGCAAATGTAGAATCACTGATGAAAGGAAATCGAAATCTTCCCAAAATTGGGTAAAAAAGGTATAAAACGTTTTTTTGTGAGTTGAGTTTGATAGTTAAATATAGTTTTTAAATAAAAACCAAAATTATGAATTTTAATATTTTGATCAATTTTCTGCATTTTAAATGTCTGCTTTTTAAATGCCCCCCCTCATTAATCCTGGCATTGCGGCCCTTGTGATATAGTTGTCATGCGTTTGTGGCTTGGCGGAAAAAAAGGTTTAGTACTCTTCGTCTATTTATTATATTATAACACATTGGAGAGAGGAATGGAGAATGGAAATGTGGAGGCAAATGTGTTCAAACAAAAACTATCAATTATATGTACACCTCCTCGCACCTAAACAGTTGAGTGGAGCCATAATTGTGATACATGAACAATTAAATTAAACTAATCAAAACAGAATTGATTATGTGCACTATGCATCTTAGAGCTATTTTTATGAAACAACATAAAAACTCAAAAATTTTACACTAATAAATTAATAGGATGCTTTTGAAGTTAACGGTATTAAAAAAACAATTTTTTTTGCATGATTTTAATTTTGTTGTTAATGTAGTATGCAGTTGTGTATCGTAAAGAATACTTGTTCCCGTAATATATAAGTATCAGTGTTGATTTCCAATAAGGGTTACTGCCTGCCATTCTTAACTAATTCTCGTGCTTGTGTTGCTTCTATGTTTCTGCAGATAATAATTTATTGCATAATGATGGAGACCCTTTTTTATAGTAAAAAAGGCTTTAAGTACTCTTATCCTTCCCTTCCCAAGTTTCATTCTTTGTAGAACAAAACTGTTTTTGGTGCTTTTCAATTTCAAGGGGCTTTAAAAATGGCACAAAAAAAAAAAGGAAATTGAAAAAATATTTATCAATTGCTATAGAGTTCACAAGTTTGAGTGCTTATGGCTCATGTTCAGAAAGACAACTTTTAATAGAAACACTTTTGGTGTTTGATTTGATGAGTAAAAATGTTCCGCCAACGATCCCCCGAATTGGACAAGTATTCTGTTTTTTTTTACTAGGCAAGCTCCTTTTTTGTAATTTTTACATTTTGCATTTTTCCAGACCAGGAAGAAAGGCCATCAATAATGAAAATTACAAAATTGTTTCTTTTTAGAATAGTATAAAAATGATCATGTATACTTCAGGGTTAATTTTAGGTCTGGATAAAAATAGAAAATTAGGATAAGGCATGAAAACGTAAAAAAAGGAGCATTTTATTTATTGAAAGTTCTTTATCTTATTCAATGACGGATTAAGATCAGAAGAGTGCATTTATGTAATAGTATTTTTTTTAAAAAATAACTTTTAGTTAGATTATGAAAATTGGATAAATTATTTTGTTTTTTTATGGTTAATATCTAAACAAGCATTTTAAGAACCATTTAGCATTTGAAATAAAAATTTAGGGTGAAGTGGAATATATTCTTTCTGAATCAGTCCTGTAAATTGGTTTTGTTATGATCGTAAATTATTACAAACATATATAAATTATATAATCTTAAAGTACATGTATGTTGCAGCAATTGAATAATCTTTTCTTACTGTACAGGGGCTTCCAGCATGGTTGCTGAAGTGAGGAAGCTCATTTACAAAGTCGCTTAGAAATGAGCAGGAATGTGTGAAGATGGCGCAGAGCCTTTTGACTCAGCGTGGTGTGGAGTACGGCTCCACGATGCGTACTCTCCAGGCATCAAAGAAGCACCTAACCAAGAAATGGCGCTCCCGGAGCTGCAGCGAATCTACCAGTGACAGCTGTAGCAGTAGTAGTGATTCGGAAGGGGGCTCTAGCCAGAGTTCTGCTACAGCAGAACGAGAGTTTTCCATCGTTAAGGAGAGCAACTTTGCTAATGGACCCCTCAAGCTAAAGATAGCTGCTCGAAAGGTGAAGAAGGATGTTGCCAATGGTGCGTACGATCAAGATGATTCAGTGGATTCACCTCCACTGGGAAGCGATTCAGGGCAAATGTCTGTTGGTGGACCCAGCTCTGCAAGGGTGGTATCGTGTACAGGAGAATCAAGTAGTCGAAAGCAACGGTGTAAAAGAAAAATTGAAAAGGTAATATGCCTTGCTTGACAGTTTGAATACTTTAGTGAAAATTTGCTTGTTTATGATTTGTATATATACCATATTTAGTTTGCATGGTTTGAAATGTTTTTTATACACCTGATTTATTTGTAATATGGTTTAAGATTGCTTTATAAAAAAGGAAAAGAATGAAATTCGTCAATTACTTGCTAGTTTAATTTCTGAGGGCCTTAAACGTGGTTCAAGGGTGGAAAATAAACATTGAGCAAAATGTAAAATGGATTCTAAAATTTGAATGCTTATTTAATGTTTCATTTTGAATATTATTTGGGTACCAAAAGTTATGTAATGAATTTGCTAAACCAAAAAGGAGCAAAATAAAAGTTTTCTAGAAAAAGAGTAAACGCTTAAAATTGTTTTAAAAAGCAGTTCATGTCAAGACATAATTACTTGGTTAAAATCTTCATTGGATTCAAGTATAGAAGATTTGTCTAGTCTTTAAGTGAGGGTTTATTAAAGAAATAATAAAATATAGTATATAAAGATTTTAAACGCTATGCAATATAAAATTAAACAGAGTACCATAGTATCATTTTTGTGTTTACCGAACAACATTGCACAGAAATAATAGTTCACTCAGAAATATATTTCAAAGTAATTTTTAATTAATGGCGATTAAAATTTTGGGTTGGATCTTATTATGAATAATACTTGGTGATTAAAAGCTATTTGACACGAAAGGGCAACTTGAATGATTATACAATTGTGCCAGATTTGACCATTTTTGTTTTTACCTGTGGAAACTCAGCATCCTTTGTTTATTTTGTTCTTTTTTAGACTAAACTGGAATTTTCATCATGAAGTAGAAAATTGCTTATTTTCTGCACAAAGATAATTTCTTTAACAGAAGGAATTTTGATTTGCTTATATTTTAATTTAAAGGGGAGTTGTAGAAGAATAAATCCTCTAAGTGTCTTTATTAAGAATAGTTGGTTCTACCCCATTTCTTGTAATCCATTTGACTGTATTTTTTTGCAAAATTTGACTTTTACCTCATGCCATGTTGTTCTTTACACTAGCAACAGTTCCATTGTTGTTTACCACCATCTTGTTTCATGTTGCAACAACTACCAAATTTGAAAATCATGCAGTAGTGTCTGTATGATCCTTAAATCAATTTTCATGTGTAAATATTACTCAATGTTATAAAATTATATTGAAAAATATTACTATTAAATAACCCTTTCAGGACGAAAGGCACAAAAGTGTTCTTACTGCTGGGACCAGAGGTTTCTTTCATTACAGGCTGTAGGGTTTTTGCTGTTCAGCTTAAATTCATCAAAATCCTGAATTATTAACATGTTTAATAATGCTCTGTAGAGTAATAAATGGCATAGGCTTTATATATTTTGTTACTTCTTCTAAGCTATTTCTGGTTAAGATACGTTTTTGACACATTTTATGTTCAGTATTTGCTTACTATTTAATGACTTTTAACATAACACATTTGAATGTTACTTAAAATTATTTTTTAATATGAAAAATATCTGCACATATTCTGTTTTAACACTTGTAACAATTCATTTGCCATTTTTTGGATAGTTTTTGTGGGAATGCGAGTATGGAAAAGTATTTTTTCGATGTACTCGGCATACAGGTCATCATAATTAGATTTGTTAGGTTCTTTATTAAGAGATTAATGTTATAGTTTCACTATCACTGCCCTCAGAGACTATGTCAGAATCAATAACTGAAATATTTTGCATCATTTCTGCTATTTCAAGTTCCGTTAAACATTTTTAAAGGCTTCAACATTGTAACAGTATAAACAGAAACATTTTTTGTACAAGATCTAATTATCCTTTAGAAGCTGGACTACAACCTAAATTACCAAAGCTTTAGCAAAAATAAGTCTCTGATTTACTATAAAAAATACCACATGCTCATTCATAGTCGTAAAGAAAAAAGTCAGAGAAAATCTTTTGGAAACGATCCCTTTCCCTTTATGTTTATGAATCAAAATCTTCATAAAATATTTTATTTTTCCTTAATATTTAAAACATTTATGTAAGTATGACAATTATAATAATGCCGTTTTAATCTAAAATATTTTTATTTTATACTCATTCTACTAAATCTTAATCAAATACAAAATAAAAATATTTTGAATGAAATTATTGCATGAAAATAAAATACTTGTTATAAATTAAGTATTTGTATTTTATTCATTTTTTTCAATTTATGATATGATTCATTTCACATTTGTGTCTTTTAGTATAACATTTAGATATAACATATGCAATGATTTTTATGAAAAAATCATGAAAATTTGTTATATCATTGAAAAAAATTATGAAAATAAATTAAAAATATTCAGAATGTTATCATACATTGAATAGTCATATGTTATGTATGATTATGTAAGAAGAAAATAATTTCTAGTGTGCTTTTTATTTTTTTAAAGTAAAACTGAAAAAATACTATGAGAGCCCACACCCTTGGCGACAAAACGGAAAAAAAGCACCAACTCAGAACGAGATGGTGCCAAGAGAACCCGACAATGGCATCAAGTGAATATAGCAGCACAAGGTGGTTGCGCAAAGAAAATTTTTGTAAACAATTCAGAAATTAATCAAATATATTTAAGATAAAAAATATAAAAACAGCTCTTACTTTCTTATTGCTGATCTTTATCAAGTGGAGTGTACAGTGTGCAGATTTTAAAAAAGCCTTGAAGGTCTTGTTAAATGATCATTGGAGCGTTGCCATATATATTATGCGAGATAATGGTCGAACATAATCATTCATACGTCTTCCAAACCACACACACATTTTAGTTACATGCAAAATATCATACATACATACATACCTCTTACTGTTAGAAAACCATGAAATACTTCTGCAAACATCATGCACATACACACCTTTTTTTCAACATCTTTATTCCAATCCATCCTAAACAACTCTCTTTCATTTGTATAATCCCATTTTGCTCATTACATTTAGGACATTCGTAACTCGAAGCAATTAGTCCTTCCTTCAAACATCATTCAATCAATTCTTTCTAATAAAAAATTCTAAGGTATATTCACTCTTACACGCAGGCATACTTCCAGCTTGGTGTCCAACAACAAAATGACTGAATTTGAAATGCCCACTGACAAAATATGAAAATTCCAGAAATAGTTAGGGTTACCAAGATGGCGTAATTATCACCAACCAAAATAATTCGTGCCAAGGGTGTGGGCTCTCCTAGGACAATCGTAAAACTTTTAACCTACTGAGCACTCAAAATTAATTTCTTTCTATTTTAAATATTTTTTTTAAAAAAAATTACAATTTGGGTTTTTAAAATTTTTTTTTAGAAACGATGTCTCCAGACTAAAGATCCAAGAGTTGCATGTGGCGGTCAATACTCAATATGCAAGCCTCCCAGAACATCACGCCGCTGCAGTACCAGTGGTAGTTCCAGCTCTTCCAGTTCCAGCAGCAGTTCCACTGGTTCATCTGGTAGCAGTAGCAGTGGTAGTAGTAGTGGTAGCAGCACCAGCTGTAGCAGCAGTGGAAGCAGTTCCAGTGGATCTAGTAGCTCATCTGGCAGCTCAAGCAGTAGCAGTAGCTCCAGCTGTAGCTCCTCTGATAGTGAAAGCTGTTGCAGTATTTCCAAATACGGTCGTTGCCGGAGAAGGAAGAGCAGTAAACTTCGAAAAACGTCCACCAAGTGCCAATCAATGTGCAAGCGCAATTGCTCTGATTCATCCAGGGACTCTTTTTCGAATTCAGGAAGGCCATCAGAAAAGTCTGGTATTGGGAAGCGACTCATTGGTGACTGTGCTCGCAACAAAAAGTTACAAGTAGGCGAAATTGATTATTTTACTATTTCCTCTTCTGATGAAACAATGTCCATGGGAGCTGATAAAAATGGTAGTCTTCAAGAGTGCTTCAGTATGTGGAGGAAAGTAGAGGAAGAACATTGTGCTATCATTGAAGATGGCGTCTTTAAGAGTGAAGGAAGTGGCCTACAAGTTTTAAGTGTTACTAATGCTGAAGTGGAATGTAACATAAATGTTTCTGGCAAAGTAGGATTGCATGATGAGAAACATTTAATTGTTGTAAATAGTGAAAATTGTAAAAATCAAAATAATGTAGAATGTGACTTTAACTTTTTGTGCATGGATCAGATGCCATCCCAACACATCGTTCCTGGCGCAAATCTGGACCTGGATGCTTTGCCAACCTCCTTGTCCAATGTTTCTCCTGACAGTGGCATTCAGTCATCTGGTGATTCACCTTTGAGGATAGAATGTGAATTGCCTACATCATCTTCACAAACATCTTCAGTTGATAATCAAACTTCGGCCAGTCTCATACAAACTAACGAATATTACAACAGAAATGAACTATCAGATCCATCAAGAAAACATGAAGCTCATCCAAAACATGTATCTCCGACCCCCTCACCGCCAATCTTGACACCACCAGAACCTTTGTGGAACAGTGGTGAACCTCAACCTTCCACTGAGAAACGGAAAAGCACCGAAGATCATCCTGCTCCACTTTTGGTGCAAGAGGACGTTGAAATGAAATTTAAAAGTTCTATTGACACCAAAGTGGAATCAATGTTATCCGATTACAAAAGGATGGAGTTCACTACCACCAAGGAACTGATATCAGAAGCGATGGGTGGGGTCTTAACAACAGATAGTCATAAAATGAATACTCTGTCTTTAACTACAAGTGTATCTGAATTATCCAGTGATGGAAAAATTTCAAATTGTGTATCGAACTCACTTCATCTAATGTTCAATGACCAACCCTTAGGGGAAGAGAAATCTGAATCTTCTGTTTTTCCCATGCATCCAACCCCTTCCATTCTGCCATCATCTGAAACAAGACGACGTAGAAACAGGTCTGTGAGACGTAACACAGACACAAACTCTAAAGCTGATAACGAGTTGCAGCTTTTAGTTCAAAGTGTTCAGGATTCAATAAGCTCTCAGTTTCAGGGTGTAGAATCTGATGAACTTAGTGATGTTGACGTCAATAGTATCCCTGTGACTGCTTTGACATGTGACACCACAAGTGATAGCTTCTGTGATAAACTTTCAAATGAGGATAATATTGACATGCTCCTGAATGATAGAACGTGTATACAGGAGGACGAAAAACTCGCTAAAACTATAGAGACTGCCAAAGATATTGTTTGCTGTGAAGATAGGTATAATGTAATTGAAGAGAAACAAATTATACCTGCATCTTCTGGCATTGTAAAAAATTCTGAGGAGGCTCCTATGTACCATCTTAATGCTCATCAAACTCAACTTAATTCTGATTTATATGATACTAATAATACTGTGTCTGCCAATATCTGCAGTGATGATTGTATGCAAAAATCTGCTGTTAATACTCAATCTGATGTAATTGAACCAACAAAGCCTTCAAATATAGAAATGGATACTGATTTATTTTGTGCTGCAAACACTGTTCCTGATGCATTTGTTCCTCAATCTGACAACACTATCTGTGACATTACAACTGAAATGAAAATGTCCACTAACTCTTCCGAGGTTGATAAAGAATCAATGGAAAGTGACCAAAATTGTATTCTAGATGAACCAGTTTCTTGCAATAAAGAAGAGTCTAAAGAGGACAATAGAGTTATTGATCCAATTGCTAAAAATGAAACAGTGACATTTTTAAAAGAAAATAAAAAAAAGACAACTAAGAGAGGTAAGCGAAAAATGAGAAACAAGAATTCTAAATCAGAATCAGTAAAAGATGATTCTAGTTTCAATATTTTACCATCTATAGATATAGAAGAAAATGAAGCAATAACTTCTGTGAAGACAACTTCTAAAACAAAAAAGCAGATAACTGTTCAGTCTAATCCTGAGATAATCTTTAATGATAAAAGTGAATTGGGAAAAGGCTCATCAGATATTGCCAAAAATGTTGCCTTAAAAAATTACAATTTTTTGAAAGATGATATTAGTGAAAATATCAATGATTATGAATATCTGCTTGAAATACCTGTTATTGTGACTGATGATAAAGATACTGAAGATTCAAATAAAATAAGCTCTAATACTAACATTTGTGAAAAATTTGAAGAAACTTTTCCATCAAAATCTTCCACTCCATCTCCTCCTAAGGTTCCTCCAAAAAATTCAAAAAGAAACACTGCATCTAAAACTTCTAAGAGAAAGAGCAGCAGTAAAGGTACAAAACAAAATCAACTGAATGTAATCAAGTCCGATGAAGCTAAATGTATGAGAGATTGTGCAGACCTAGAAATTCCAGTAATTGCTACCAGTGGTAATAATGAGAGTAAGGCCGAGGACTCATCAGAAATATTAGAGCAGGAAACTGATAAAACCGATGAAAATGTTGAGAATGATATTACATCTTGCATTAGTAGTGATGCTACTATTTGTTTTAATCATGAAGAAAAAGAACCTAAATCTAGTTTTCTAAATAGTACCAGAGAAAATCAACAACCAACTACTGATATTTTGACATCTGATGATTTAAGAACAGATATAAATTTTGGTGAAGAAAAACAAGTAACAGAGAATGACCTTCCCAATTTACATACTCCACCCAAAAAAAGAGGAAGGAAAAGTAAGAAAAAAGCCCCCATTAAAGAATTACGCCAAAGCAATAAACCTGTTTCACCAGTCGGTGATATCAGAACCGAATCTGAACCTGAGTGTCCATTTTCAAATGTTCATCAAGACAAAGAAATCACTGTTCCAGTAGAATTTAATAGTCCCAAAATAGATGAAGTTGTGCATGTTGAAAGAAAATCTAAAAACAAGACAAAAAAATTGCCTCCTTTAAGTAATTCAGAAGTTATTGATGTATCTCTTCAAAATGCAGAAATGAATAGTTTGACTGAGTTAACTACTTCTCCTGATAGTTCTACAAAGAAAAGCAGACCTGTTAGGAGTAAGAGCAAAAAGGATTCTTTTGTTAATGTTGATGCAGTCATTGAAAAAATTGCCAATACTGGTGGTCTTGACGAAAGTAAAAAAATGGTTGAACGTCCTATGGAAACGGTAAAAGTTATGAATAAACTTGTTGAACCTTCAAGTACAAATGAAATTTCATCTCCTGATTTAGTTCAGAAAATTATTCAAAAGCGGAAAACAAAAAAGCGTGTTATTTCTGAAAATAAAACTAAAACTAATTCATTAGAATGTGTTACAGATGAAGCAACTAATTCAATTTCTCTTGGGAAAGTAAGACATTCGGGATTGAAACAAAGCCAACTTCCAGGGAAACAGGCAAAATCAAAGAAGAATGCTAAAGATGCAAGTGGTCTTATTGAAAAAGCAGAAAGTGATAGTACAAATTTGGTGTCTTTAAATGACAATATTTCGGAATTACTTCCTCATACAGTTATTGCTTCTGAAGTGTGTAGAAAACGTAAATCTCAGCCTTCAAAATTAAAAGCAGTTATTGAACATGATGATACAATAGAACCAACAGAATATAAAAGTTGTGAAAATTATATTCCACCAATTACAAACAAAAAGTCAGGGAAGAAAAAATCTATCAGTGTGAATAAAAAAGATTTGGCTGTTCTGGAATCTTCTGTTGGAAAAAAATGTTTAGAAAAAAATTTGAATTCAGCTTCCATCAAAGCAACATCTATAGAGGTAACGCCTGATAAAGAGAAGACAGATACAAATAAAAAATCTCATGTTAAAACAGAAGATTCTTTGTTGAAAAAAGTGTCTGCTAATAATGTTCTTTCTCCAGAATCAAGTGCTAAAGTAAACAAACAACTCAGATCTCCAAGCAAGAAATCTATAAAAAATGACACAAGCAGTAAGAATAAAAACAAAAAAGTGAATAATTTGAAACAAGATATTCTTCCTGCAGATAAAGGGAAAAACAACAGTGTGGTTGATAAATCATTGAAGACGACCTCAGTGGTTGAAAAGAGCTCATACATTGATTCTACAGAACCTGGTCATGAAAACCTTTCTGATAATATTCATTATCCTTCAAAGAGTGGTAAAAAAGAAGTGAAGAATACAAAAACTGAAGAAGAGAAAGAAAATTTTGGCATTAGGAAAGTTGATAAAATGACCAATAGCAAACAAAAATCTAAAACTGCAAAAGAAGGCAAATCTACATCGGTGAAAGTGCTTGCTGAAGAAACAAAAAAAGGCTTAACTTTGGACACTACTTGTGAAATTGAATTACCTCATAGGGAAGAAAGAGAAGATGCTCTGTCATCTCTGTCCCTCAATGAGGAAGCTGCAGATGCATATTCAGATGCATGTGGATCCAGTGGTTTGGATAGGCATTCCTCTCTGGAAATCAAGCCTTTAAAAAGGAAAAGAAATATGAGAGCAAAATATGCTGATGATCCAAATTTTATTGCTGATTTAGATGAGTTGGCAAAGCTCCTAAGAACTTGTTATATTACCAAAAAACAATGTAAGCAAAAAGAGGCACCCTTGAATGGTTTACTGCTACCCACCATATTTCAACTGCGACAGTATATCAAGGGGAAGAGCGATAAAGTTTCCCGTTTTATGCAGGCAATAAAAAATAAGGTGCCAAAGACAAAAACTCCTGTCATCAAGAAAAAGCCAAAGAGATTATCCAAAACAAAAAATATCCCAAAAGTCATGCCAAATCAGAAATCCAAAGTTTCTGTCAATGAAAACTGTCTTCCATTAAAAAAGCGACGTTGTCACATTCAACAAAATCAAGTACAAGTTTCTAAACCATCCAGTCATGATCCTCCTGTACAAAAACAATCTCTAGTTAAGAGAATAGCCAATTCATTTGATGAAACTATTGAGGAGTGTATACGCAAACACATGATGGGAGGCTTAGCACCTAATGAAAAGCCCCAGACAGTATCAAGTGCAAAATCAAAATCTAAGCCATTAAAAACATCTTCTGCAAATGATTTGATTAGCAAAACATTTGAGTCTTATAATGAAACCATTGACAACTGTGTCAAAAATTATGTTCTTAGTTTGAGTGAGGATTCAATGACAGAGGATGCTTCTAAAAAACTCGATGAAGATGTGGAAGATGTACCTCTTGCAACACTCGTGAAAACAAACAAAAGATTACCAAAAGTACCTCCAAAAAGAAAAGCAACTGAAGCAGCCATAGCATACAGACAGAAACGGAAACGGCTACTCAAAGAAGCATGTCTACAAGCCCAAAAACCATCTAAAGAGTCAACCACACCTGAAGTTGTCATTAATGGCCAGAAGAAGAAAAGAAGATTTAACAAGACTGGATTTGTGAGAGTGAGAAAGAAAAAAGCTAAGCCAGCCCCTAGTAATATTAAAGAAATCAATACACCAGTTGCTGTTAATGGGGAAGTTATTGATCTAACTTCTGAAGATGCTGTTATGGATTCAATTGAAAGTGTTGTGAAAGCAACCACAGAATCACAGTCTTCTAGGTCACGGAGAAAAAGAAAGAATGTGGCTCAAAAGTGTGAAATTGAGGTTTTGGATCTCACCAGTGGGAATGATGACAACGATGTAATTGAATGTTTGGATCCCAAAAAACCAAAGGTTTCTGATGAAGAAGACGAAGCTTTGGAACCAAAGTATGTTGAATTTTTTTTGTTTTATGTGAGATTTTTTTATTATTTTCTGTTAGGTATAACTTTCTATCCTTTATTTTGATTTGCATGCTTTAAAACTTTTTGATAATATTCAAAAACTTGAAGTGTTCAAATTCTCCTATAACTGTTAATAGTTGAAATGCCTAACAATGTTCTAAACACTGGGGGTTCCGCTTCAGATTAACCACCTGATCGAAACATCTGCTCATGCACCTCAGCGCCCAAGGTAACGTAAATTGAGATGGGCACAGTAGGTCTTGGTCCTGTATGGGCTGTTACACCACTGAGTTTAATATATAAGTATATAAAAATATGTGTGCATTTTCAAATCCAACTTTGTGTCAAAATTTCAAGGTAACCAGTAAAGAACTTTTAAAGGTTTAAAATTTTGAACAAACAATCATTTGCATTTTTATTTATACAGATTAAAAACTTTTTGATCTATGGGAGGGTTTTGAGCCTCAAAATCTCCCCCCTTTGCATTTGCCACTGATATATGTGTATAACTATATCTATACAAATAAATAAAATTTAAGTGTCTGTTTGTAATTTCAAATTAACAGCTTTTTACTAAATGCATTTAAAGGCATATACGGTACTTATATCAAAAAATCAATTTTTAAAATTTTTGTCTGTCTGTCTGTTTGTTCCAGCTAATCTCGGGAACTTCTGGTCCGATTTTAAAAATTCTTTCACCAATGGAAAGCTATATTATCAGCGAGTAACATAGGATATATTTTATTCCCATATTCCTACGGAAACGGGAACTATGCGGGTAAAACGTTGACGTTGCTTACTCCCCGCCAAGTTGGGGCAAAATTATGCATTTGGTCAATAATGGAAATTTTAATAAAAATTTTCTCACATTTGTAATAAATAACTGAAACATAGTGTAATTTAGCATCTTTACAAAAAGCAATTTTTTAAAGGGTTTTTAATGGTTATTATTTACGGTACGTTTGTTAAATGTCAAACTCAAACTTTGAGAAATATCGCCAAGTTGGCTAAGAATTTAAATCCCAGATATTTGAATGCAAATTTTCTCCCACTTTTTAAAGAGGGAAACGAAATAAAGTTTTAGCGAATTGCGCGCACGTGCTATTGAAAATTCTATGGTAATATTAACTGACAGTTTCATAAAAAGTTTTTATTACTTAAGTAGTTTTGATTATTTTGAACTTTTTTAACCTAATTATACAATATTCATATTTTGCACAAAATTTTTCACTTATACTGAACCTAGATATTTCACATGGAGGTATTACTTTGAAGATATACTATGGAGGCATCCATACAATGTTACTCGCCGAATAAAATTAGGAAGCTTTACGCAATACTTATTTCATCATCAGTCCTTCTAATCCTCAAACCTTTTGGAATAAGTACAAAGACTACATGGCGGAAGATATTTTGCGACGAAAAACAACCAAATATGCCTTTTAATGAACAAATCTGCAACGAAACGCAATAAAGGTTTTCAGAATGGTTAGGAAGAAGCTGCATGATTTTGGAATGATTAGCCTTAGACGCGACGACGGAAATGGCTTCGATAATGAAATTACATGAGATTTAAACTACGATTTTATAGCATTGCAGCATCAAGTAACAGAATTTACCCCTCAATTAACTCCAGAACAAAGTCATGTTTTTCAACAAGTGTTACGCAAAGTAGAATCCATCAGTGGTCCACTCTTTTTTCTCGAAGCCCCTGGAGGAACAGGAAAAACATTTTTGCTAAACTTATTACTAATGATCATCAGAAAAACCCAGAAGATAGCAGTTGCTATGGCTTCTTCTGGTACAGCCGCGATTTTACTGACCAAAGGTTGCACAGCACATTCCGTTTTAAAATTATCGCTTAATCTTGCATTTGAAGATTCATTCATCTGAAATTTCAGAAAAAATAGCTCTCAAGGCTGGATGCTTCCACAATGTAAGCTTTTAGTGTGGGATGAAAGTACGATGTTTCATAAGAAAGCTATAGAAGCGTTAAATCGGACTCTTCAGGATTTACGAGATAGTACAGATATTATAGGGAGGAATGGTAGCTTTATTATATATTGGCTGGTGAATTCAAGCTTATGGGGAAAAGTTGAAAAATTCAGTCTGAAAACGAATATCCCACGGAGTTCTTAAATTCACTTGAATTGTCGGTTGTACCCTCACATAAACTTCAATTAAAACTAAATGTACAAGTTATGCAGAATCTCGATGCTACTCGACTATGTAAAGGAACAAGGCTTTGGATCACAAAACTGATGCAGAATATACTTGGTGCCAATATTTGAACATATGTCATGAAAAGGGATAGTGTTATCATACCTCGAATTCCAAGTATCCCCACTGACCTACTGTTTCAATTCAAAACGAGTTCAATTTCCAGTTTTACTGTTGCTGTTAACAAAGCTAACATTTAAGGTAGCAGGGGTGCATTTGGAAAAGCAATGATTTTCCCATGGCCAACTATATGTAGCCTGATCGGTGTGTCCAATGCCCAAATCTTCACATATTAGCAACTGAAGGAAGAACATATAATATGGTATACAGTAGCATCTTAGAACGATATTCTGTTTTGAGCTCTTTTAAAGAGGAATTATATATATAGTAGTAGGAATTATATAGTAGAGGAATTTATATAGAAGAGGAATTATATAGGAATTAGTAGATACTTTTGATTTTTAAAAATATTAATAGTTTAAGTTATTGAATTTTTGTTTTTAATTATTATAATAAATTACTTTTTCAGTTTTTTTAAACTAAGCTCAATTTTAGAATTTTTAAATTGTATTGGTTCCAGTCAAGCAATAAAAAAATTTACCATATTGTATTATTTACTTTCTAATGATAATGATTACGACTTTGACAGTTATTTAAAGACATCAACGCGAGCGGAGCCGCGGGTAAAAGCTAGTCTAATCTAAAATTATTTAATAATATAATCGATAGGTTTGAAATTTGCTTGTTTTTTTGTACAGTATTTTTACTTTCAGCATTTTTTCTTCTATGAAAACTGGACATTCATTCCAACTTATGTATGATCTTATAGACATTACAGTAATAGTTAATGATTCTTATTTCGATAATGTGAATATTCTAAAATAATTAAAAGTAATGAAATTTATGCTTGTACTGTCTTTTTTTTAAGTATTTAGATTTCAGTTTTGATATTAATGTTTAATTAAGTACTTGATTTAATTTGAAGGCTTAAGAATATTTTTTATTTGAATTCTACCTCTGTGTGAAATACCTGGGTGGTTGAAAAACAAATGCATTTTTATTTATTGTAGCATCCACTTATAGATAAATAGTTTCTTAAAAGAATATTTTATGTAAACAATCTTTTTTTGTCTTATTATTTATTAAAACTGTAAACTAGCCTATTGTCCTTTTTGAAATAGTACATACAATACATGTTTTCATGCTTTTATATCTTAAAAAATTGGTTCTGTTTATTTTGTTACTGGGGATGTAACTTTTCATATTTTACATTAAATATTTTCATTTTTAGAGGATATAGTGTGAAATTTTATTTATCCTGTACTAATGTGGTTTTATTCATTCAGAGAAATTCACTTTGTAAAAGTATACATTTGTCAATTTCAGATACCAGCAGGTTATCCCAGTGACAGATCCATCTTCTGGTAGAAGATCAATTTCAGCTGATCCCCGTAAAGCCAGGCGGAAAGAGGTGCATTTTCCTAAAAAGAAATTTCTAAGAGCTGGTTTATATTCTTCATATTTTAAGCAAGATATGTAAGTTGAATTTTATTAGTTTCTGAAAGTAGTGGATAGTATACTGATATATTAATATATAGTATTTTTGAAGCTGGAGTAAAACTCCTACATCTGAGGGTATATAAAAGCTATTTAAGAGTATGATAGGGCTCTAAAAAGAGGGAAGCACACATTAATGTTGAAAGCAAACCTTAAACTTTTTTTTTATTTATTTAGCAATAAAAACAGTATTATCAGAGTTTCTCAATATTAGAGGAGCTCCTATGTGGATTTTGAAAGAAAAGGGGATAACTTTTTGTAATTTTTTTGAAGGAAATTAGGTTTTTGTAAACAAAAATGTTTTTAGTCTCTGAACATTAGTTCCTGAATTTGAATGGATATATTTCATTCTTATGGCTTTTCTGATATGGTTTTTTTTTAAAGTGTATCAGTTCTGTTTTAAAATCTTGTGTAAAGGCCAAATTATTTTATCTTCAAGTAACTGAATAAGGATTTTGCAATACATTTATCATTTGTTTTTAAGGGGGAGAAAAGGAAACGACGAAGAATAAATAATTAAATATCTTTTTTATTTGTGAAAGTTTTTCTTTGTTTCTATTTTTAATATGAAATTCAAACAAAATTTTAGAGTCAATGTGAATGTATGCTAATTTGATAACTTTTGCCTGTAATGCTACTTTGAAACTTGAATTTCTGGTACTTGTTTGCAATCTTTGCATCATGTCATATTATCCTTGTATTTTAATTATCTTATTAAATGAAATATTTAAATATTCTAAAAATATTTTCTTTTATATTAAGGTATTCAAGATTGATAAGTATTTTAAAAACTGCACTCTTAAAGGGAGGATTTTTTAAAAATAATCCATGATTAAACTTTTTGTTTATTAAAAATATAATTATTCTAACTTCTTTTTTTTAAAGATTTATCTATTTTAATCTGAACATTTTCAAGCTGAATCAATTTTTTAACAAATTAAAATATTCAGTTAGTGTCTTAAGCCACATTTTAATTTCTTAAAGATCACACATTTTAATTTCTTAAATTCTATTAGAAATTTTGTAACAGGTACACGGAAAAAAAAGTTTTAGAACTCAGGGGCTTACAGAAAATGTAATATAACAAATAATGAGGTAGCAATGAAAAATAAGTAATTAATAGATTGAACTTTTTAAAATTTGCAATTCTTAAAATTTTGGAACATTGGGAATTAAAATTTATTTCAGTAAAATCATTAAGGCAAACAAGGAAAAAGAAGTAAATTTCGAGTGTTTTATTTATATTTATTAAAAGTTTATTATTTTCTAACCCTAAAGACAGCACAGCTTATTATTTCTTATTGATAAGAACTATAAAACTTGTGTCTTAACTTATTATATAGGTGTGAATTAAACAAAAATCAATAATGAAAAATATTTTTTTTAGTTACATTATTTTTGCTCCCTCAATAGCATTATAAATTCATTATTTATTTAAAAAAATATTATTAATTGTTATTTCTTTAAATAGAGATCATATTTGTCGTTTAAATATTTAATGCTTTTTTAAATAGTAAATTTTGTGTATATGTGATATGATGGTGCTTTATTTTTCAGAAATTAAAGTAAAGCTTTGTATGTAACTTTTAATAATTTTTCAAGTGAGAGAAATTTAATTTTAATTGAGAATGATTTGTTAATATTTATCATATATAATATTTATCTTTTGTTATATGATTCCCAATAGATCCTCAATGAAAAAGAGCAGTAGTAAAAAATCACGATCAAGGGAAATAAAAGAATATGTACCTGAAGATCACGAATGTGGTCTGCTGCCGCCTCCTATTCATGTGGGTAGATA
The DNA here is from genome assembly GCA_019973975.1 of Trichonephila clavata. Lineage (NCBI taxonomy): Eukaryota > Metazoa > Arthropoda > Arachnida > Araneae > Nephilidae > Trichonephila > Trichonephila clavata. The sequence goes on along the minus strand of BMAO01025936.1, from coordinate 54,241 downwards.
CTTGAGAGAGAAAAGGAGCGAGTACAAATTGCCTTATGATTTATGGTGGCTGTACAAGAACAAGCAGGTAAATGTTTATTACACATTTTTATTTATTGTCAACCATTGATTGTACTAATTGTAATTTATAATCTGCATAAAAAGAATCTGCTCCATTGTTTGCTAGCTGAACAATATATGTTGCCTGTCTTAACTATATATAATATGTACACTTATGTAAAATATTGAGGTTATTTATTAAATATGGATTGAAATAGTTTATAAAAATTCAAACAAATAAACAGGTTTTTACTTTTTAAAAAGATCTGTTTATCTGATTTGAATAAAAATTAAAACTTCTTCACTTAGTGTTGGATCTTAAATGTTTTTGATTTGTAATAAAGGAAAATTTAATTTAAAATTCTAGAACACAAATATCAACTTAAAATAAATGTTGATGCTTAGATTTCTTTTAATCCTATGAAATTTAAGACCCAATATAAACCTATTTTTAATAATGAACATAGCATTTTTGTTTCTTTCAATATAGCCCCACCAAAAAATACATGACCTTATACGGAACTCTGATGTTGATAGCAAAATTTCTCCACAGTTTATAATATTCTACTCTCTGCATTCTGTTACACCAGTGATTCCCAAAGTGGTCTATATGGACCCCCAGGGGTCTATGACGACCTTCAAGGGGTCCATGCCAACGAAAAAATAACTTGGGGGCCCATGAGGTGAAAATGGGGGTCTACGATAGAGGCTCTCATTAAACCAGATTGTGACTTTAGTTATAAAAGGAAATTAAATCAAGTGGAAACCAGATTTACTTATTTAACAGATATATTTACTAAAAAACGAAGTTAATTTTTAATTCATAGGCAACAGCATAAATTTTATTAAAACAAGGACCACATTTCAGCCTTTCTTGCCAGAATTAAGCTAAAGAAGTATAATTTCGGATGGCACAGATTTTCTTAGTTTCTCAATTGTCACAGGCAATCAGCCAGAAAAAAGTCGTTTTAACCTACGTTCAACATTTAAATGCCCTTTTTTCAGAGTTTGAAACTAGGTTTGAGAATCTTTTGATTTTATATCATAATACCATAAGAGACAATGAGTTCATATGATCACTTTGAAAAAAAAATGTCAGATTACGAGAATTAGGCACTAACGAAGATATTCCTGTTATTTCTTCCATATTATGGAATAATTCCTTTAATTGTTTTTACGATTGAGAAGGAGTTTCAGTGCGCTTGCCAATCTCCAAAACAAAAAAAAAAAAGAAAGAAAAGACTGAACAATATATATTAACATTAACCAAAGAGATATTTAGGGTTAAACCTTACAAGATTGATACCAAATGTTGAAAATTTGTTATTGCATCCCCAGATTTATCCTTCCATCTAAATGCATTTCTTTGTTGCTCAGTTATTTTATGCGTAACAATTATTTTATCCACTAATTAATTAAAAAGTGTTTTCTTAAGTTTTATATTTCACAGCAGTTAAAAATTTTAATCTTTTATAGTAAGTAGCTCCATAATTGTCAAAAACGCATTTAAGTTGATGAATTTGCAAAATTTTAATATTAGATAAGTAGGGGTCTACCCCCCACACACAAACCGAAAAATCTGTGAAGGGGTCTATGAGGGGAAGAAGTTTGGGAACCTTTGTGTTACACTATCCATTTTTTATAATTCAAAAATCTACTGTTTTTTATTAGTAATAAAATTTAAAGTAGATATGAAAAACTCTGTCCTTAAAAAAAAAATGTTCTTTTAATTCACAATGCATGCCAACACTAATCATAAAACTTTAAACCAAGCTTACTGATATGTCCCAAAGTAGTTACCAAAGTATAAAGGCCGCGGTAGACAAGTGGTCTAGGCATCGGATCGTGGCTAGTATGTCATGAGTTCGATCCCAGTACCACTGAAGACCTGCCATGTAGGGGAGTGATGCACGTAAAATCTGTCAAGAGCTCAAACGTCCTCCCGTTGGTGTGGTGTGGTAGTTAGGAGAGGGGGGTGCCAGCTCAGGTGTCGTCTGCGTCACTTGACCATGGTTCAAAATTACGCAGACCGTCCCCAAAAGCCCTCATGTAGCTGAACAGTGGGATGCTAATATTCACTCACTCACCAAAGTATGAATCTCATACCTGCAGAGGTTATGTTGGATTTGTTCCCCATGCTCCTGTCAAAGGCAAAAACGAACAATATTCACGCTTATAATGACTCTGAACTGTAAAAGAATTTTGAATACTTTTTCTCACCTCACCCCCGTTATCTCAGATAAATTATGAAGTGAACTTTTGATAAATACATCACCTCATTATGTGTACATCACACCTTGTATTTTAAATATTCAAACTCATATTCAGTTCATAGGTGTAACATTTCCTATGCCTTTCAAAACATTAATCATTTTTGAAAAGAAAATTTACGTGACCAAAATTTCACAAACCCCATTTTACTGGTTTAAACTGTTAAACAACCCTTTTTTCAAGTTTCCCCCCCTTCATTCATTGCATTACTACCTTTTTAAACTCGTAGAGCATGTAATATCCCTAATGTGCTTTATCTCCAACCCTAGTGAAAATACAAGGGATTCGTAGAAACTGAGTGGAATGCAAAATATTCTTCTAATAGGAGAAAGGTACTACTTCTACCCCTTATCTGTTTTTACTGAAATCCAACTACCCACTTACATCCCTAAGTGTATATAGAAGTATACATAGAAATACACCTTTCTTTAACACATTAAGTAAGCGATACATATAATGGAAGGAGTAATAATTTAACCCTTTGAAGCGCGGAAAAATAAATTCGCTGAATTTTCAAAATAAAATTATAAATGCAATGTATAGAGCCTAAGAACAGAGAAAATACCTTTAAAAAAATTGCAGTACATCCCCCCCCCCCCGAAGGGGGAGGTGGTTTCACAGAAGTATCACCGCGCACCTACGACATAATTCTCGGATGAACAATATATGATTTGCGTCAGATTTGTAAGAATATTCTTTATATATTTTGTAATAAATTTACTAAAATATGCAATATTAAGTATTAGAATTACTTTTTAAATATTAAATAATAAAAAATATAACTAAGCGATTGAAATCAACTTCAATAGCCAGTAAAGTTTTTTTTCATTGTTTCTTTATTATTAAATTATTAAAACATGCAGTAATACTGAAATAATAAACCCCTCCCCCAAATCAATGGCTAAACCCCCATAAATTATTAGTTATTTCACTGCCTGAGTCAAAGAAAAGAAAAAAAAGGGCTAAATCTCTCACGTGTGCGTGCTATAAGCCGGAGAAGAAACGGACAATTTTCATGTTCTAGGTGTGCGGTGGTATCAGTCTGAAACCACCCGAAAATATCTTTATATAAGGCACTTCTTTTCATAATTTATCATACTAAAAATTATTTATGCTATGAAGAGCATATGCAGCAAAAATGTACATACCTTTCTTTGAATTTTTGTCTATTTTTATTTGCTAAAAAAAAATCTTTTTTGGAGTGTTTAAAAAAAACTTTTAAAATGATGTATTTTTCTCACAGAAAAAGGAGTTTTTTTTTCTCACGTGCTGACATCTAGTGTCTTTTAAGAGAGTTAAAAGATATCTTTAGAATTATTGGTTTCATTAAAATACCACTGTGCTTTTAGAGGTATTTTTTAGAAAATGGTGGTTTCAGAGAGATACCACCGCACGTTAAAGGGTTAGAGCAAATAAAACTATTTCTGGAATCTATTTTGTTAAATTAAACAACAATGATGGCCTTATAAGGTTTTAAGTTTAAAAATCAAAATACTTTTTTTTGTTCCATTTTGAGCCTTTGAAGATAGAAATTCAATGTAAACATCTGTTTTTTTGGAGGGGGGCAAATAAAAATCATTTTAGTTCATGGCATCGCTGTACATGGATCCATGTGGCTAGTAAGATTATCAAGGAACTGTCAGAAATGGATTGGGAAATTTTACCTCATCCTCCTTATTCATGTATATAGCATTATCAAACTATTAGATCTGCCAAACTTTACTGGAAAGGAAGGAATACATAAGCTCTCTAAAAATGTCAAAATGGCCATTCTAAAGATGGTCAAAATTTCTCTCGTAATGTGACTATCAAAATGATGACTAACAGTTTTAATTTATACAAGAAATTATATTTTAGAATAAACATTAAAGCGAAAGTTTCTTACTTATTTTATCAGTGAAACATTTTTTTTGTCATGTTTATTTATTTAGCATCATTAAGCCTTTAATAAACCATTGACATTTGCTTCAGACCCATTTTAAATCTGGGACAAGTATTAGATGTTTTTTATGAGCTTTAAGCACAATACAGCTAACACAATATAGTTTAGTTAATAAAAAATATAAATAACTTTTATCTCAGAAACCTGTTCTTTTGTGTCTGATGAAAAATGTTATTTTTATTTGTATACAAATATGTAACTCTAGTTAAAACTTTGCATTTATATAAATCCAAAAGTAACAAATTTTCATTTATTTATTATTATTATTTTTTTTTTGAGATTTAATTGAAGTGTGAAGACTATTTGTCTTATAAATACACATTGCATATTAAATACAACATAAGTACTCTTGCAGATTAAATTTACAAGAGTCTCAACATCTTCTTTAAAAAAAAAAAAAAATTGGAATCTCATTTGATGAAATTTCTCCTTTTTACTCATAGCTCAAAATTTGGAAATATTTCTCATTGAAAAAAAAGGTGTTAAATTTATATTTGATGCTGATTAAAATAACAATGTATACATATTTACAAATGTTTTGGTAGTTGATAGTTTAAATATTTATATATTTGTCTCATTAGTTTACATGTAGATAATGTGAGTATGAATTTTGTCTTTCAACTAATAATATTTAAAGGGGGGGGGGGATGAAATTCATATTGCTACTCAAATTAAAAAATGTTTCCTTTTTTTTTCAGCTTGTATATAATGATGAATTAGCCAATAACTATAAAAAAATTAGGACAAGTAAGTACAATTGAATTTTTTGCTTTCTTTCACACAAAAATATTTAAAAGGTTGTCTTTATTTCCTACAAATTTTACTTCTGAATTCCCATTGTAATGTACTTTCAGATACCATTAACATGGAAGTTTGCTTAACTCGCAGTTTTAACGTGGCTTCTTTGATAAGCTCTCTATTGTGATATTACTCTTAGGATTGTGATGTCATGATTCTTTTCTTTTTATGAAATTCTGATTGATCCTTTGTTTGAATGATGTCACACCTTCCTACTAAGAGAAGACATTGATATTCTTTTTCTTTCTATTTTATGTATAAAAATCGCCATTTAACATAAAATGAAATGTCACAGTTTGAATTATATTTTTGTAAGATTTATTTGTAGGATTTTGTGATGAGGGAGATCAGCTGTAAATCCAACCATTTTGTATTGGTTTTGTTTTAAGGGCTACTAAATTTTTTAAAATAAATTCTATAATTTAAAATATTATTGGAGGGTTGTAAGCACAAACAAAAGGTTTATGCATCTGAAGAAAAACTCTTTATGGAATGCTTTTATAAAAGCTAGGCAGGAAGAAATAGTGCAGGTACACTTTGCAAGAGTTATAAAGAAGGGTAAACTTTGACATTTTGTTGATAACAAATAGTGAAAGCAGAGTAACTAAAACAGTAAAGAATATTGTTAAAGATATTCTAGGTGGAGAGATGTCATGATTAAGAGGTAGATGTGTAACAGACTTCAATTGCACATTCTAAGTGTCTTGAAGCTAGAGAGCTTCTAATAAGCTATTCTTAGCAACAGGAATCTCAGATTAGAGCACAGTAAATTTCTACCATGAAAGAGAAAGAAAAAAAAAAGTACCGATGATAATAAAACCAACCACTCCTTAGAAATATAAGTTATTGAAATGATAAACTCAATTTTTTCTTTAAATATTTAAAAAAATAGTGTTACTTTTCTTTCACGATAAACTGAAATATCATAGAAAATTCATGTTAATGTTGAAACTTAAAAAATTGCTTTTTATATTAATGCTGTAAGGGGTTACTCGTGGTTTACTTAGCCCACAATTTAGTAATCATTGATCCTGACTACTGCATGTTAATGGAGTCCGATTGTATTTTAAGGAAAGATTTTAAAATGCAAAATAAAATTTTTTTAACAAACTGTTCATTAAGAAAATTAGTGTGAAATTCACTAAAGGCTCTTAAAAGTTGAAAATTTTTAAACATCTAATGTTTTTTTAAAAAAGAAAACTCAATTTGATATAAAATTGAAAAGTATTAGAATATTTTGGAAGGGATTTTAAATTTGTATAATCAACATTTAATTTTTAAAGAACACAATTTTCTAGTATGCTTTAAACATTTTGCTTTTACTTATGCATGTCATTAACTTGTGCTTCTTCAGATGTATATGTGGATATCAAGCCAGATTTGAAGAACGAAGATCAGCAGCCATGCATGTGTGTTCCTCCCAGAGATGGTAGAAAACGGGGTTGTGGCATGGAGTGCTTAAATAGGTATAGCTGTTTAATGTATCATTTCAAACAAAGATTAGTTTTAGCATCAGTTTTCCAATGCAGAACAATTCTTTTCAGGAAGAAATGGATTAAAATTGACATTTCTTTAAAATTTTAAAAATAAAGTAGGAAAAATAAAGTTATCAAGTACTATATGTTGTTACATTTTTCATTAGTCATTAAGTGTATGTATTCAAGAATTAAATCCTAATTATCTTAGAATTGGATATAACGGATTTCTCAATCTTAATGATTCCAAATATAAAACAGAATATTCTAGATGAAGAAAAAAGTAAATATAGTCTTTAAACTTGACCTTTGAACTATTTAAACCCCCTGAAAACACTGTGGAGCCTTGCTTAACAAGTTATTTGCACCATAACATAAAAATCATATAAAGATAGCTTTAAGAAAGGAAATTAGAAAGAGGCTGATTTAGCAAACACAAATAGTTATTTATCAATGATTTGCACTATTTTCTAGAACAAAGACATTAATTAAGGAGATAGATACCTTAAACAGAGTGACTGAAATATTTATGCAATTGCTACATAATTTTGGTATTGCAAGGTTGCTTTTCATATGGATAAATGAAAGGTAGTTGCATAATGACACAATGGACTAGAGCATTTGTTGGAGAGTGAAAGTGATTTCCCCCGATATTGTTTAAATTATGCTGGGATCATCCATAATTGAAGAAGTATTTTAGGTAAGCCATAGTAGAGCATGTGGACAGCAAGCCCTGAGACAAAGATAGTGTATAACTTTATGGGCCTCTTCTAAAAACTAATAAATTCTGAGAATTATCTGCAGCATAGGTTTTTAATTTGGTGAAATGGGCCATTCTTAAAAAAGATGTCTAAACAAACCTATATAACAGTAAAGTAGAATGTATTGTATGGCCACTGGTCAGTGAAAGACCATTTCATGCTTTTATTTTGTATAAACTCAAGCTTTGACTTGAAAATTTTGAATTCCAACTTACAATTCAGAAAAAAATATAAAAAGTGTAAAATCCAGAGGAGCAGGCTAATTATGATGTGGAGGTCTAGCAACAAAGCTTATGGGACTTGTCATTTATTGTGTCATTGAAATGTTTGCTTGAGACGAATCTGGCTTTTCATGTTGTGCTTATTATGGATAACAGACCTTCCCATTCTTTAGGCCTACTATATGATAGCTTTGAAAAGTTTAAATTCATAAAGATCCAGTTCCTGCCTTTCAACAGGTTTGAAGCAATACCTGTGGAGTTTGTAACCAACAAGATTGTGTCTTTTGTCAAGATCATGGTATAACGTTCATATGAATGAGCTTGTAAAAAGGTACTGCCAGAAACTGATCACCTAAGAGCTTATGGAGTTGTGTTTCACTGCAAGGAGATATGGAGGTGAATTAGTCAGAAAAGAAGGTAGCAGCACATAATTAATATTCTAGTGAAATAAGAAAAGTATTGTAAGCATGGGAAACTATAAGCGTTGTACATTCAGAAGCGTAGATCTAATAAGGCAGTGATATAATGTAGGCTATAATGTCATTTAGTGATAATGTTGCATTTTTATTAATTTGTTATGTGTTAGAAAAATAAGTCCACATACAGAATGATCCTAACTCTTTTTAGTAAAGAATCATGTGCCTTAAAAATAATGAACTAACTTTCTGAATTTTGATTTGTTGATTGTATCTATTTTTTGACTGATGTTTTTTTTTGTAGGATGATGTATGTTGAATGCACACCCCAGTTATGTCCTTGCAAAGACTTATGCTCCAATCAGCGAATTTTCAAGCATGAATGGAGTCCAGGTTTGGAGCGGTTCATGACCAAAGACCGAGGATGGGGGATACGAACCACAGAGTTCATCAGAAATGGTGAGTGCAATTTTCTTAATGTACTTCTCCCATTTGATTCCAAAAGGAATGAGGTAATGATTTATTTCTAAGTTAAGGAAATTTTATATATATATACTGTGGAGAATAAGCCAATGCAGTAATGTAGTTAGAAGTAATTTCCAATTATATTCTCAAATCACTGAAATAACAATAATTAAAATGAAAAATTTTAGGATAATTTTATTATATCTGAAAGGGGTTGTGTTTTGCTTAGTATGGATTTGAATTTAAGAAGAAAAGCAATTCTGCATTTGTTTTTAAAAATATAACATCAAACTTGTTTGAGTCATTTTATAATAGATAAATAAAGCCCAGGTTAATTAAAAGATACATTGAAAGTGTCTGACAGACATGCGTAGAGTGGAACATCCAACAAAGCTAACTTTGTGAATGAATTTTAATAATTACATTGTATCAAAAAGTATTCAGATGTTAACATTTTAAATTTACAGTGGATATTTTGATTGTAAAATTGTTTTGTATGATTATTTAATGGGGGTAATTATGAAAGGGTTGTTTTCAAATATAAATTTCCTTTTTCATGCATTTAAAGCATTTTTTAAGAAAACTTGTGTGGAATATTGAATTAAAAATAATAATGTTGGTCTCTCCATATTAAATCTGGATGTTCGCTCTATTTTGATTTCAAGTGTTTAATTACTGCACTGTTTTCATCCTTCTTTTAAAGATTTTGGGTTATTTATTATGATTTATACCAGAGGTGAGAAACCTTTTCACCATTAAAAGCCACGTTTTAAATTTGCAGTAATATAGGAGGCTGCAAAAGAACTAAAAGAAGCCTGTTAATGATGCATTTCATTTTTTTTTACCTTTGAAATGCAGCCTGTTGAAATTCACTTTTGTTCTTCCTTAATTTATGTTCTTTGTTTGTCAAATAGTGTTTATTTGCATTAATTTTTGTTAAGTAGTTAAAACTGTATCACAACAAATAAATCATTCACAGAAGTGAAGGGAAAATCTTAACTCTCACTCTGGATTAAATGTTCTATTTTCTTCATTTAATTTGCTTTTACAATTTGACATGATGGGTAAAATCTTAACTTTATACTTTGTTTTAAGAAAATATTAATAATTAGAAAAACAACATAGTTCTGTGTTTTAGTAAAATCATGTATAATTTATACTTTTAACACAAAAAGTAACATAGAAATTTAGGGGTGCATGTTATATACTGGGTAAAAAAATTGATAGCTTAAAAAAAAAAGAGATGTACATAGAAAAATTAGGCCTACAAATGCTATTTATTAAAAAGATGGCATACCTTAGGAATTTTAAGAGTTGTTCTAAAAGCATACTATTTTTTTAAAAGCTTGGAATAATATTTCGAATAAGTGACTTCAAAACATAAAGAGTATTGCAAACATACATTTCTTTCTTTGTAAAAAAGGGGTACACATTACATGGCGAATATACCTAAAGTTTGAAAATTGCTGCTTCAAAAGTATAGGTGTGTGTGTTTGTTACATGCTGGTATGTGCTATATACTGGGTTTTATGATATGCAGTGTATGATCACCATGCAGCTACTGAACTTACATTTATATGGAATTATATAAAGTATTATTAATTTTAAAATTGCTGCTTTTCTAAGAAAGGGAACATTAATTAATACCAAACCTGGCTTTGATAAAAACTGTACAGGTACAAGGAACATCCCTACCTATGATTTATACTTTTTTTAAATTATAATTTAGAATTATTTTTAGTAATATCTGAATTCTGTTAAAAATATTCTATTGAAAAAAGAACTTAAAGGATTCTCCCCCCCCCTCTTCCATTGGCTAAGATCTTGTTTGTTCTAAAGTAGTGGCCCTTAAACTTGGGATACCCACCCCCTTTCTAGGGCATCTACGAAAGGGTGTCAATTAGTGTTAAGATTTCCTTCTGTTACAGATTCTTAAATTTGTAAGATTTGGAACTGAAAGATTTACCACAGGAAAAGATTTACCCTAGACTAGATCACTAAATTACCTCCAATAAAAAAACTACGATAACATGTATTTTGATCAAGAATATTAATTTAGGTTTTTATGTTTGCTGCTACATAGCCATTACTACAATGTAATATTTTTTGCTTAGATGTTTACTGTTTTCTTGATAGAAAAAAAAAGAAGTGTTAAAAAAATCTATATAAGTAGCAGAGGTAATCTTAAGATTATTGAGGAATCTTTAAATCACTCATTCAAGTGTTCAAAATCTTGGGGGTCCATGATGTCAGGCTGATACATAAAGGAGGACCACAGTGGTCAAAAGTTTTAAGAACTGTTGCTGTAAAGGAATCTATGAATCGGACTGATGTTTGTCCCTTAAGAAAATTTCAATAATTTTTTTCTGTTTTTCAACTCTTACTAGATAAATCTTATTTGACTACGTTGTGAACCAGTGGGGAACAAAGTTAGTTCCATTATATCTCATGCTCAAATCTACAGTTAAAATCTTCTAAAATCAATAACACTCCTGTAGTTTCTCTGAAATTTTGTTAATTGTATACTGATGATCCTCTTTGACTTATTTCGAATCTTTTCAACATTCGTATCAGTAGAATTTATTGAAAGACTCCTAAAAGGAGGATGATTTTGACGCTCTTTTAATGTTCTCTTTCCTTCTGAAAGCAAGTCCGCGTTAGCGTAGTGGTCAAGGTAACGGACTCGTGGCTGACAGGTCATGAATTCGAACATGGTGCCATTGAAGACCCGCTATTTAGGGGAATGATGCACATAAAAACTGCAGAGAGTTTAAATGTCCTTCCATTGGTGTGCTGTGGTAGTTTGGAGAGGGGGTGCCAGCTCAGGTGTCGTCCTCGTCACTTGACCATGGTTCAAAATTACGAGGCCCCGTCGCCAAAAGCCCTTGAGTAGCTGAACAATGCAACATTAATATTCACTCACTCATTCCTTTTCAAAGCCAGCTTCAACAACCATTCAGAAATTTATGGAAATCTTAGTGCTTCTTTTTGTAAAGAATTTAGTGTTTTCAAAAGTTAGATTAATACTAATATTTTAATTATTATACCTTAAAATGTTATTACAAATTTGTTATTGACTGCATACCATTGTACTGTGCATCACGAATTATAAATATGTGAATTTAAAACTGATTGTTGATATTGTTCTTGTTTAAATTCAAAATGTATCAAGTTATATACTGAGTATTTTGAGAATTTTAATCTTTAAACACAGCTCTTTGGAAAGACCCATGGATCTGGATTTTCTAAATAAAAATTTGAATTAAGGATACTCTGTGATTCTAAATTTATTCATTTCTGCAGCTGAAACTCTTATTTGAATTTAAAATCAAAGGTTTTCAAACTTTGCTTTTGAATTAACTTTTTTTTCATGAAAAAGGAATACATATTTTGCAAAATTAGTGTTGGTATATTTATTTAACATTTTTTCATTCTTTTCTGTATTAGGTGAATTTATTTTGGAGTATGTTGGTGAAGTGGTGAGTGACACAGAATTTCGCCATCGGATGGCAGAACGCTACAGGAATGATCAGCACCATTACTGCCTTAGCCTGGATTCAGGAACTGTTATTGATGGGTATCGCTTGGCGGGTGAAGGACGCTTTGTAAATCATTCCTGTGAACCAAATTGTGAAATGCAGAAATGGTATGCTTTTTTAATACTTTTTGGGCTAATTTTAATTTGTTCTACTGTAAAATTTTAAAATCAGTTTCTTCAGAAACTATTTTAATAGGCCATTTAAATACAAATTTTATTGAATATGCCATGATGTTAAAATAAAAATCTTATTCATAATAATCTTTTTATTTCAAATTACTGTCATCTTTTTATAAGCGCTTTGGGATGTTGTACTAATGGAAAAAAGTGAAATAATTATTAAAAGACAAATTATTTGTTTTTTTCCCCTTATTATTTTGTAAACTGAATTATCCACACAATTTGACACATGTAACAATTTTCTAATACTGTATCTCTAAATTTTTGTCAAGTGCATATTTTCTTTAAAATTTGTTCAAAATTCAAAATTTGTATGTAAGCCGAATTGAAGGTCGGGGTATTAGGAATCCAATAATTTAAAAATATATTGCTGGGAGGACAAAAAGGATTCCAAGTGGAATTTAATTGCAATAAAGTGAAATGCTTAATGCCAATGCCGATAGTTTTATCTCTGATAACCATGTTTGAAATTTGCATATTTCTCCCCCCATTCATCCATTACCATATACATTTTCCGTGCTTCTGTTATTTTCTGCATCTTTTTGTTTGAGAAAATTAATATGTAGAGAAATTCATGTACAGCTAATTTTAAGCTACAAATTATTGCATTTGTAAAAAATTCTGACAGTAAATAGTTGTTCGGTATTTCTTTGTAAATGAGAAATAAGTTCAAAAGGTGAGAAAAACATTTTAAATTGGGGAAAATGCAAAAATTAAAAAAGGCAGCACATGGCTGGTGGAAAAACTTGTGACACGATTGCATGTATTCAGACATCCGATTGAGTGAATGTGAATTTTACATTCTATCCAAAAACTCAGATTCTAGCTCAGATTTTGAAGGACTTATGTAGTTATTTTGTTCTTTATGAATAAAGATTGCATATAAACAGCCAAAAAGTTAGAAGTTTAAAATCACTCGTGCATGGTTAATGGACATTTTTTAAATAGTTTTTCCTAAGCTATACTTTCTTTTAGATAAGTGGATCCTTATATAAGCTAACCCCCATAAAATTCCAAAAATTCTTGGCTTAGCATGAAAATATACAGTATATCCAAATGTAATCTTGTTGTAGCTAATTTAGAATATTTTTGTACTTCACTGTATTTACTATTTTAGTATTTGGAGATTTCTAATTATATATTTCTAATATTTCACATGTCTTGAGTAATAAAGCATTTATTTAGATTGATTTGAAATAATTTATGTGGGACGGCGTCTAGGGGAAGGTTCGTTTTTTATGTTAAAATAAGCACGCAGAGTTAAAATAACTTAATTTATTAATAACAAACTAAAACATTAACTATTTACAAGGGGTTTTAAATTATTCGAGATAACACCATACTAATTCCGAAAACACGTACTCTTTCTCAAAACAACGGAGGGAGCGATTTCCTCTGACCTGCCTTCGTTCAAGCTTTGGTGCAACTCCCAGTTTCTTCTTTCTGCCACCTTTATAAATACATGATCTCATCGTATCGTGCAGCTAAAACTCACGTGGTTTCAATTAGTGGTGCCATCTCTTACAATAAAAATCAAAAGAAGTAAAAGAAAATTTGCACTCCTTTCCTACATTTATTTCTTTAAAATAAACTCAAAAATACCTACACAGAATAGATTTTTTTATGTGCATATTTGAAATTTATTGAATATATGATTCACTGTAAAAATAGTAGAGCAAGAGCCCACGACTGCCAGGCCTTCGTTATTTTATAAAAGCTGAAAGTTTCTCTGTGGATGTCACCAACACAGGTAAGAACGATCGGCGAGTATGGAGTTTAGATTGTGGTTACTTGGGCAGGTAACAGGCAGTAAAGGTGTATAAAATAGTACCTCACTTTCTATAAAGTATAAAGCTCTATTTTTTATATTTTCTTCGGAATAACATTAGAAATGACGTCATCCATTGCCGGACACTTAGTATGGTTGGAACTCCCTGCCACCCCTGAACTTTAAAAAAATAAAATAAACTTTCGTTATAGTATAAAAGCTGAATTTTATATATGTAACTTGGAGGGGGGCCTATAAAAAATGCTACCCCAAAAGCCAGACAGTTTTAATGGTTTTTACATCTAGCCAGACACATTCAAAGTCAGCTGTAGGGAGTGCAATGCATCAACTGTTCAAGTGGGTGCGAGTGAGATAGAGTGTTTAGTGTATTGGGATCCCTTAAGAAATCCAACGAAAAAATAATTTTTTTACGTTCATAAGAATTTTATAATTTAAACATTATTATTTTATTATTACTAAGTTAAAAAAAAGTATTATTACATGTAATAAAATATTTAATCATTTCTAAAACTTTCATCATTGTCGTTGATATTTCCATCTTCGTCACTACTACTCCAGCCCGTTGTTTGATTGTCATCAATATCGCCTTCTCCATCAGTTTCTGATAAAAATTAAGCAAGTTTATACAATTATGAATAATTAAAAAATTATCTACAATAATTTGATATAATAATTACATACCTGATTGAGTTTTGAGTGAATCACTCTCATAACTTGGTAGTTGATCCCCTTTAAACCATTTAAAGTGGTATTTATTATTTTCCAATATCCAGCCATTATTGGATGGTTGATATGTGGTTGGAGTTTTCAGATGAGCATTGTTCCAAATGGTACATATATAGTATGCTCGCAGAAACTGCTGCAATAGCTCGCTTTTGCAAGGTGGTAGATTGCTAGCGTCAAACTTTCGCAACTTCTTTCAGTCAAAAGCTTCTTTTACATCATACACTGTATACGAGTCGATGAACATTTGAAGTCGAGCGGCATCAATATCAGTTGCATTACCGGCATTGTATACATTGCATATAAATTTTTGAATAATATTAAAGACGTTTCGTTGTTCAGCTGTATTTTCAATTAATTCGCTCTTACCGAAGTTCTTAAAAGCTTCCTGGTACTCTGGAAATTTTTTTAATATTTTGTAAGGCTTTAATTTTTTTTTTCTGAAGAATGCAGGATTAAAATCACATCCTGAGATGGCATGATATCCAGGTAAGCTCTGACAAATTAACTGTCCCAACTCTGCGTGTATTTTGGTTAGGTCCACATATCTTAAATTATTTCCTGTACCCGTAAGCATATAAACAACCGAATCATTTTTAAGGTGGTGCATGTTACCAAGCATTATTGCAGCAATATCAGTAACAATACTTCTGATCACTGTTTCTGCCGGATAGTTGATGTTACATGCATGGTATACTATCTTTGTATCTGCTTCCTCATGTGCTGGGCATGACAACTCTTCAACAAATCTTGAGACAACTTTGTTGGATTCTTTAACAGTGAAAGAATGGCATTTTCTGAAATTTATCTGTATAATTTTGTTGCCAATAAAGGGCACCACTTCATCAGTAGCCCAATGTGAAATAAAAAAAATCAACCAGAGCTTCTTTAGAATTAAAATTTTTCAGCTCTTTTGCGAAGTAATTTGATCGAATTTGCTCATGCCCAGTTATGGTGTACTCTAATTGCGCAGATTCTAACCGTTGAGAATGCTCGTAATCTTTGATCGAGGGTTTAAAGTATTGATCAAAGATCACATCAATTCTCGAAGCTTGTAATTGAGTGACCATTTGCAACAATTTTTTTGAAATATTTCCAAATGTTTTTGGAACATTTTTCATTGTATGCAATAGGAAAAAACCATCAATTATTAGAACATCTTTATGATGTGGTTGCTCATGCTGGACCTCTTTCTCTAGGCATTTCATCAAAGCAGATTTATAGGTCTTACAAATAGTGCCATCCAAGTGGCACATGGACAATGTTACTGCGGTAATTGGATAAGACAAAATCTTTGAAATGTCTACATTGTAATCCATAGAGATACCCAACATGCGTCCAAATAAATCTCTTTGGATTTTAACTTCTTGAAGTTTACCACCTACTTGAACTTTCTTCTTTTTCTCAAAATCTTTGGAGAAATTGTCAATGGATATTTTTTATAGCTTTTTCAAATCTGTAAATATCTGATAGACATTCGGAAAAAATGTTTTACGATGTAATCTCCATTTTTTAAAATATTTAGAAGGAATGCCTCTACTGGTGCTGGTGGTGATGCAGATTTTCCAGATGAAATATTTATCAGTTGGTCTTTGAGCACTTCTGAGCGGAAGGGATTAATAAATCGATCGAAGGTAGCGATAAATTGTCTCAATTGTTTGGTATTTTTCCGGATATTATGGATATTTAAGTCTGTTGAAAGATCTTGATGAGTTTGCAGTCCTAGTTCTAGGTAAACTTGACTTATAATCGTAGACCTAACATCATGATTACGAGCCCACCATTGACGTGCCGAAAGTGAATTAGTGAAGTGTATAACACCTGCGAGCCTTCTAGCAGCGTCTGCATTTATATTTTAATCTAGTACCAGGTCAATCGGTTGTTTAGAAAATGGTTTTGTGGTCCGTTTGATACCAAAGCAACCTTGTTTAAATCCTTTGTATAAATCAGGATGGGTTTCTGCAACTTTCAGCAAATTATCATAATATTTTACGGTCCACCGGGCATAATTTTGTTGGTTGCATATAAAAAATATATTTGTAATTTTGGGCAACGTTGATATGAAAAACTCAAAATCCCCATTGCGAATGCTCCGTGACAGGTCCAAGTAATGATGTATAAGGTTGATGTAAATTAAGTAAGATTGTGAAGTTTTACCATGCTCACCATTGAAACATCGTTGCTTGAAAATATTGTAATTATTCATCAATTCTTTCAGATCTTCATTTTCAATATGAAATGACAATATTTCACAGTTTTGTAGTCTTTTCACTTCCTCTATCATATCATCTGTTAATGTTATATTATCATGTTCTAAAAAGGATTTAAAATTTAGAACTTCCAATCCCAATGCTACTAGAGGATGCAATCTTTTGCAGCGGTTGAAGTGCTTTCCGTCAAGAAAACCATTCACAGAACTGCTTGCCAGCAAACCACTCTCAACCATAACATTTGTTAACCCACAGTCACTAATTACTTTACAGATTGCTTTAAAATAAGCCATCATAATGTGGAACGGCCCTAGATGTATAAATAAATTATCAAATTTAGATTTTTCCGTAGCTTGTATTTGAAACGCTACTTTTCCTATCGCAAGATCGTACGTAACCTGGATGCAACGTTGATGTAAATCTTCTGCTATTTTTTTACTTTGTTCCATGGTTTCTAGAACTATAGATGTACTGGTTGGTGATGCATTGATTGGGGTTAAATAAGAAATAAGTTGCTGCAGGCTATCATTCTTATAAATCCGACTATTGAAATCAACCCACATAGGAACGTCAGGTAGCTGCATAACGTGACTAATCATCCATATATTGTCAATTTCCGTGTATAATTGCAAGTTTGTTGAGAGTATAATTTCTGTGTCATCAATTGTTGATTGCAGTTCACTCGTCATTTTCGTTTTTTTAGGATACGGAATCTCTTCTGTAGATATGGCTTCAAAAGTTCTTCTTTTTTTTTTTGTTGTATATGGTAAATTATTTTCATTATTTGTAATCAGCGCTTCGGACATGTTAAGTTCTTTGGGCATCTCAGATTCTTCGGTTGTATTGGCATCGATGTTCTGGTAAATAATACCCACCGTATCATGTAAAGTATCCTTTCCGTTTGCAGTTTCCACAAAACGGTCGAAATTGTCATATGACACACCAGTAAAAAGTTCAGGATTTTTTTTTTATCGTTTCTGGGCATAAACTGGATTGTTCAAAAGAAGTATACGTTGTTTCAGTTTCAAGTTCCTCGATGCCCTGATAACTTATACAATGACCGTACCGATTAATAATGTCAATAATTTTCCTACTACTTGTTAAGCTCTTTAAAGTCATACCTAACATGATGTGCTTTGGCGTTTTCACATGACCATTATGGACTGCAAAGATGATATCTTGAGAATAAGAATGAACTTGATGAGCACATTTCATGCTTTTTTACCGTTTTTTATTACATCCACCTAGAAGGGTAACATAAAAGTCTAGTAATTGGGGTGGTATCAAAACTTCTCTTGACATTAAATGCTGTGCTGTGATATTTTTAATCGGTAACTTATTTTTTTCCATTTGCAGTATTGATTTGCTTAAAATTACTGCAGCTTTTTGCAAAGTATTTTCAGTTAGTAAGTTTTCAAATATTGTATCATCTATTGCTTGTAAATAATTGGGTGCTATTATTTTTTTATTACGAATAGTAAAAAATTTGATATTCTTAGAAATTTTTTTCTTCTAGGTGGTGTTTAGTAAAAATAGAATTTATTTCTACTGAATTTTCTTCAAAGATCTTCTCCAATTAATCGACGTACAGTTCATGCAAATATTCCAATAAATAACAGCGCCCTTTCTTAATTACGTCTTCCTCGAGGATGCCACTTATTTCATTGAAAGCTAATTGGTGATATTCCCGATGACAATGCCAATCATTTTTACTGGATGGTTTTTTTGAGGAGGATAGTTTATTATTAAAATTAACTCTGCGTTCAATATGATAAAATATTTTTGGACCAGAAAATTTTTTCAATTTATTTAATAATTCCGAAAATTCTTGTTGACCTTCGATATTGGGTAGTATACTAGATTTAAATTGGTTGGTATCACAGCTTTATGAAGTGGAAACATTTTTGAATGTAATTTTTTATGTTCCCTGTTACAAAACACACAAACAATTTGATAGTTATTAGTACTAGCATCATTTTCGTTCAGAATATTTGCATCCTCAATTGAATCATTATCACTAACATCTGGTTCAAAAATTTCAATATTTTCTTGAGAAGTTGTAGATTGGAGTTCAATTGAATCAGAAATTAAACTTGCTTGCAATATTGAAGAAGATTATGTAGGTAAATTCTGTAAATGACGATTTCCTTGAAATGTTGTAGGTTTTAATTCTATAGAATCGGAAATTAAACTTGTGACTGGGATGTTATTGAAAATTCTGTTGTTAAAGACTGTAAACAGGATGGTTCTGCGGTCAACTCGGGTATTAACGGCGTGGTTGGAGAACTATTGTATGTAGATACACTGGCTGGTTTTTGTTTTTCACTGTTTTTTTGTAGAATTTACAGGTTTAGAAGTTAAGTACTTTTTCATAACTCCTGTAAATGCCTTATAGCATTCCCGGTGATAACCATTGCCAATATATTCGTCAGGCAAAATAATGTCTTTGTATTTTAGGTTATACTTTTTTCTGATTTTCAAAACAGTTCAGCATTTTTTTAATGTTTCCTCTGAGAACAATATTATTTTACCATCACTTTTATTACAAACGAAACAGATTAATGTATCTTCCATGATAATCCTTTTTACTAAACCTACACTTATAACCTGCTTTCAAAGAAAAACTACGGCGGTTAGCTCAGATTAACATTTATTCACCATTTTTTATTCCAACTCTCTTTTACTCTCATAATTGAGCACAATTACAATACATCAAACAGTCGAATAATCAACAATAATGAGATGTTTATGCATGTGGCTATTTAAATCTGCTTTCGCCAACTAGTCGGCTGGCCGAATGGCTAAGTGTTCACGTGGTTAATAGACAGCACACTATTGTGTCTTTTTGCCCTCCGTGACACATTTTCATTTCACACAAAAAACTGTACAAATATCAATAACAAAACGTAGGTTGTAGTCATAACAGTTCAATACATAATACCTTATAAAAGATAGATGTTGCACGGTGAACGATCGCAATAGACTAAACACTCTATCTCGCGTACACTGGCTTGAATTGTTGTTGCGTTGTACTCGCTACAGCAGACTTTGAATGTGTCTGGCTAGATGTAAAAACCATTAAAACTGTCTGGCTTTTGGGGTAACATTTTTTAATAGGCCTCCAAGTTACATATATAAAATTCAACTTTCATAGTATAACAAAAGTTTATTTTATTTTTTTAAAGTTCAGGGAGTTCCAACCATTCTAAGTGTCCGGCAATGGATGACGTGATTTCTAATGTTATTCCGAAGAAAATATTAAAAAATAGAGCTTTATACTTTAGAGAAAGTGAGGTACTATTTTATACACCTTCACTACCTGTTACCTGCCCAAGTAACCACAATCCAAACTCCATACCCGCTGATCGTTCTTACCTGTGTTGGTGACATCCGTAGAAAAACTTTCAGCTTTTATAAACTAACGAAGGTCTGGCCGTCATGGTCTCTTGGGCTATAGTGAAAGTATATTTTTTAAAATTCTTTGTGATACATTATAATTTTTTAAATGTTTCCTGCTTTATTGTAATGTCAAATGGTAATGTTTTAAACTTTAAAAATTCATCTGTAATTACTTAGGGGAATTTATTCATTTCATGCTTAAAATATATTTACAGAGAGAATTTATGGAATTAATTTGAATATTTTATTTGAAGAAGCAGTTCAAGCTGTAAGTTAAGAAGTCTTAAAGTTGAAAAGTTTTTTAAACTTTAGTTTTTTGAAAAACTTTTTCCGTGAAACTTTTTTAAAGTTTTTCACTTATTTACATATTATTCGGAACTTCATATGAATTAGATGGAAAGTCTAAAATAGGTAATTAAGTTATGTTAAGAATTTTATATTTATAATATAATATATTATAATGTATACCGTACTATTTATAGATAATCATAGCATATATTTTGCATAATTATTACATTAATTTATATTAAACTATGTTAATCATATACATATTTTATTTAAAAATTTTAAGAGCCAGTTCTAAATAGTTAATTGTTTAAGAGATATAAACTTTTTTATTTTATATGTTTCATTATGACCTTAATGAGGTTCAAAAACTTATTAAAAAAATAATTCTTATCAATTTTCTGTAATACTATAAAGAATTGGGACAAATTAATGTATAATCTAATAATGTAAAATTATATAAATAGTATATTATAAATTAATATTGTAATGTATACAATTATAGTTATTTTTAAATGATTCATAATATTATTATTAATTTTGTATGCTCTGTTCCTTTAGAACTGAATCATTGAAGATTAATGAATTAGATATGAATAAGTTATAATATATTTAATGAAATGTTTTCTTTATTTTTCAGGTATGTCAATGGTCATTACAGAGTTGGACTTTTTTCTCTTAGAGACATCTATCCAAACACAGAATTGTGCTATGATTACAATTTTATCAATTACAATCTTGAGACTCAGGTAAATTTAATTGAAATTTACAAGTAAATGATTTATTTTAATGTTTATTTTTTATATTTTTGTTTTTCCAGTTGCTCATGAATACTTTTATGGTGAATAAAAATTTTTTCGTTTCATATTACGAGAAAAAAAGTTAATTATTAATTGAAACAAATTATTAAAAAATTTAAAGTGTAATTTTTTACAATTTGTCTTTTTTGTTGGTCTAATGATCAAAATGGGTAATTCCTTTTGGATGAACATTACAAAAGCAAGTAAAAACTGTTTATTTTTTATTATCACATGTGCAGGAATTACTTCAATGCAAATGCTCATAACAAATTAGTGATATTTTTGTTGGACATATGAAGTAATCCAATGGATAGGCTTCAAAATACTCCTCCAGATGGCATTAAAAGTCTTATTTCGATATTTTGCGGAGTTACACATTCTGATAATTAGGCCAACAATATACACTGGTGTCCAAAAGTTAAGCATAATTAATAATTATGTGAATAAAGAAGGAAATGTAAATCAGAATGGCGGGAAACATGATATGCAAGTGTAAAATGGTTATAAAATAAAGAAGCAAATCAAAAGAATGATAATTATTTTTATTATCCAAAGTAGCAGTTTGAAAGAAAACTGAGCATAGCAAGGATTCACACTTAAAAAAAAAATTAAAGAGAACATTAAATAAAATACTGATGCTGCAGTTTAATAAGGCGTGTGGTCACCTCTCTGACAGCCAGGCACGCTGCACAGTGATTTATCATACTTGCTGTGAGAGGATGAAGGAGTTGTAGGTTCAAACGGTTCCAAGCTTCTTGGAGAGCTCTCTTCAGTTCTGTAAACGGAGCTTAGTGGGTGCGAAAGGGCTGCAGTTTGTCTCCCGAGCATATCCCATGCATGCTCGGTAGGATTTAAGTCAGGGGAGTTCGCAGGCCACGACATGCGCTGGATGTTTTCCGTTTCAAGGAAGTCATCAATCAGCACCGCTCAGTGACATGGCGGATTATCATCCATGAATATGAAGTCAGGACCGACAGCACCTCGAAACAAGTGAACATAAGGCTCAAGAACTTCGTCTCTGTATCTTTGAGCAGTCACAGACCCTGTGTCAAAGAAATGGAGGTCTGTGTGGCCGTCCATCATGATTCCTGCCCATACCATTACTCCTCTTGATGGAAAATTGTCTTTCCGTTATGTTTCTTGGTTCAAAACGTGTTCCATGTTCTCACCATATCGTTACCCCCCGAGAATCACTCCTCAGACTAAACCGGGACTTGTCACTGAACATCACATTGGCCCACACTCCAATGTTGATGTTTCAAACTCCAGTTGAAACGAGTGCGTTTATGCGCAGACGTGAGGGGAATGCAAACTGCTGGTCTTCTGGCATACAGGCCAGTATGATTGAGTCTCCTGTAAACAGTTTGTCTCAAAATTCGTATTCCTGTGTCGACTGTGAGCGCCGAACCCAGTGCTCTGGCAGTACTGCCCCTCTGACGTCGTGCACTTATTACCAGGTATCGGTCTTGGCGAGGGGTTGTAACTCTTGGTCGACTTGATACTGGTTATCGGGTAACATCTCCCGTTCTTTGAAACCTCTGCCACAGTCTTGAGATCACAGACTGGTCCCCATTCAGAATTCGAGACACTTCGGTTTGCGATCGTGAGGATTCCAGCATTCCAACGATTCTTCCTTTTGTAAACATGTCCAATTGACGTCTTTGTGCCATCATTCACCTTGTTTGATGGTTAACAACGTTCCTTCGCACAGCAGTTGCACGAAACTTGTCTGAACTGCCTATGCTGTGTGAATCGGTTTCTCCGTGTTCCGACATGCGGCTGTGTTTCGCGTAGGACGTAGTCAATTGAAAAGTTTTGTATAAACCCAATGTTTCTTCTTCACCCAATTAATATCCGCAAGAAATTTGGAATAATTTTACGAATATTTACTCCATGTTTTTCGCATTTTACGATTTATGCTTAACTTTTGGACACCAGTGTATATATGTATAAATGAAATTTTCTTCTTTTTTTGTTTTTTGCATTAGCATTTCTTATTTAATATACTTATTACATTCTGATGTTTAATCCCTGAAATAAACTAAAAGTGTCATAAATTCCTTATCAGTTATAATTTCATAATAATTTTTTAATAATTTTAGTTTTAAAAAATGGAAAGAGATAAACTGCTGTAGTAATATATTAGTTTGTTTTTATAATTTAGTAATCTTGTGATTTTGTATTCATATTTAAAAAATTTTTAAAGTATAAAAGATTTTACTAAAGCAGATAAATTAACAGGTACTCATTACTGTTACATTTGGATTGATGCATTAAGATATAATTTATAAAATATTTGAATTTGAAATTCTTTACTGAGGTATTTCATAAATTTTAAATTAGATAAAATAACTTAGATCTTTCATGTACATACTCCCAGAAATCGTTTTAAAAAAGTGCTGTATTTGAAGGCACCTGTCACTAAAAATAGATTTAAATGTATTAATGTAATTGTTTGGAGTATAGAATATCTCTCTGGTTAAATGTAGTGCCAAAATATGTTTATTGAAACACAAACTATTCAGTATATCCATTCATATGTAAGTAATTAACAATAAAACTTTTAAGCCTTCTTTTTTTGAGTTTCTCTAATTTGGTTTGTACAAATTGCACAAAATAAAAAAAATAAAATTTTTTTTTGTAAATTAGGATTTATAAAGTTTATGTATATATAGAACCCGAAAGCTTGAAATTTTTGTTTCATACTATCTATCTATTGCATTGTTTAAATTACATTGCTTAACATTTTTATTTAAATTAAAAACTTATGAATTTGAGAGACCCACTTTTTAGGTTGGTGAGAATATTTAGATCATGTAGAGCTGAAAAATTATTAAGATAAATAAAGTTAATCTTTTTGGTTGACACATGTAGAATTATTTGATTTATCTTTAAGTTGTAAATTTTTTACAGCAACTTTGTCGTTGTGGCAGTCCGAAGTGTCGTGGTTTCATTGGTGGTCGCTCTCAGCGACTAAATGGTCAGGCTAAAGAGAAAGTAAGACAAGTTAAGCAGAGCAAGGCAATTGCAGATTCTAAAAAGGGACCTGGACGACCCAAGAAGAGGAAAGATGAACGACCTGTTGAAATTCAGAAAGAAGTAAGACAATTTTTTTACCAAAATTATTAAATTTTATTTAGGAGATAATGTGATAAAAATGTTTATTTTTAAATAATTTTTTTTTGTGCTTACTCCTAAATAAAAAAAAAGTTTTTGAAACATAAATCCATAATATTGATATGATGTTTGGAAAATATTAAACATTGGGATGTGTAATCACTCATAAAACTAATTTGAAATGTAAGATTTTTTTTATAATTGTGGTTTCAATAATTTTATACACAGTTGCAATGTAGATGGGCAGGAGTGTTATGTTATGGTGATTTCAAATCAATTAGTTAATTTTTATGTTAACAAGAATGTTTTTTTTAATAAGGATGAGAAATAAAATAGTTTAGTTTTTAATTGTATATTTTGTTAAACAAACAAGATTAGGAAGTTAAAATATTTCAAATTGTATTTTTTTGGTCTAATGATTGCATGTATTACTAGAAAAAGTTAACAATAACATGCTGTACTTTTTATAAATTTCATCATTTATTTCTTTTTATTTACCTTAAAGATAAAAAAAGACAGCTGCTATAAAAGTTAACTTTTTTAATCCAGGGGATAAAGTGTCAATACACATTTCTTTGAATGGGTAAATATTAAAGAGTGCAAAAGTTAATTAGTCTGATGCAGGAAATATTCATGTTATTTAATAATTTATTAAGATGTTTCATATGTGAAAAAATGACTACTAATTAAAATGTATTAAAGTTTGTCAAGTTGAGAGGTGATAATTTAGTGTGAAATCTTTCGTTTATTATGTTATTTAACAAATGTTTAAAAACATTTGACAGCATATCAAGAATGAGTATCTACCATACAATCGCCAGTCATTCACTATCCAGATGAAACCCATGTCACACCAGCAGCGGTGTTATGTTCAAAAGCACCACTGCTTCTTACTCAGGAATTATGAAAAAGTAAAGAAGGCCAAAGATCAAGCAAGGGTTGCAGCAGAAAAGGAGGCAGAGAGGGAGAATGCACTCAATAAGCAAGGTAATTATTAAAATGTTTAAATCTTTTTGTGAATGTATTCTGTTGTATACAAGTGTACTTGAAATCCATAAGAGTGGAAAATTTATCATTTTATTGTTAATGTGTTTTAATAAACTGATAACTGAATTTTAAGCTTCATGATTGGTAAATTAGGATGGAATATCATTTTATAGAATAATGATAGCTACAGTGCAATAAAGTATGAGGTACAATCCAAAATTTGGGGATTGTGGCCATTGTTGATGATGAAAGCAAGTACTTAAAGTTAAGCTGCTTGAAATGGATTCTCTCAACCCTGTCCCCTACCTGCCCAGCTTGGTTTAGTCCATATCATGTGACTGAACCACGTGTGCAGTTTTTACCTTCCGAAGTTAGTTAGCTTTGTTCATTGACATAAGAAAATGGCTTTTCTTGAACAGTGCTGAACATTAAATTCCGTCAATCCGTAGGTAAAACACCAATAGAGACTTTGAAAATGCTAAGAAAGGTGTATGGTGAATTTACCATGGTGGGAAATCTATGGTTTACAAATGGCATTGACGTTTTAAAGAAGGCTGAGAATCCATCAAAGACAATGAACATGTTGAATGATCTTCGACTTCACAGAAGATGTAAAATGTTGCATTGGTGTCTGAATATGTTCAAAAAGATAATTGCCAAATATTTGCACAAATCGCTGATGCTACACTCTTATCAAAGACAAGTTGCCAGTGTATTTTAATTGAAAATCTCAACATGTACCGAGTATCCCAGCACATTGTCCCTCGATTGTTGAAAATTGAACAAAAATAGGAATGAATGACAAAATTGAGTGATTTAATCATCAAAGCTGAAAAGGTACCAGGATTTTTCAACCACATCATTACAAGTGACAAAATGTGTTAATGTAAAACTGTTTTTATTTGAAGGTGTCCAAACGTAAGGTCCTTTTTTTTGGGATCAATACCATTAAATATTAATACTTGACCAGCAATATTTAAAGTAAATTTTTTAAATTTTACAAAAATCTCTCAAGTATAAGTGAAATTTTACCAATTATTTATAAAAATTTTATGAAGCAGAGAAAAAAGTTATTAACTTATATCAATGAAAGTATTCTTAAGATAATAATCCACATACATTTATATATCTAGGAAATGTACTAAGATTTTATTATTTTATTAAAATATAAAATTTTAGAGCGAGCTAATCAAGTAAATATTATTATTAGAAAAGTGACATATTTATGAGGCTATTTAAAATAAGAGGCTAGGGAAAAAATATTTGTTGAAAATTCCCTATAAAATAACATAAATTTCAGATTCAAAAAGTTTCAAAGAAGTATATTTGTAGTATTTTGAGTTATCAGACTTCCCATGATTGATTGTGAACAACTTAGTTTCCTGCTTCAGATATATCAAATACCCGTTTCTGACTTCTCTAATTTTATGTAATTTATTGTAACAATGCTGAGATTGATAGATGCAAATATATTTATATAAAGATCACTTAAAATTATTATACTAAAAATATTCTCAAACTTAATGTGATACATGAGCTGGGCAATTTTTGTAAATTTCAGCAATGGAATGAATAATTGAATAAGCCACTTGCCTCTGCTCTTCTAAATTTTCTGGGCTCTTACATTTCTTTGTTTTCAGTATTAACATTTATAGGAAATCCTGCCACTTTTAAGATATACCATGGAAAATGTGTTTAATGTTAGATTGTATTCATCTCTAATAGCAATCCAGAATTTTTCTGCAGTATTTTCAATAAGTTGTAACTTTATTCTCTCCTTGTAATTTTTAATTATAAATATGATCTTTTCATATAACATATGGAAGTCACTTGATTTTTCATGTAACACTTCAGAGAACACCTGTCTGTCAACCATGGATCGAGAACCACAAGTGTTTAAAGTATTCTCAAACAAATTCATTTAACTGAAATAATACCATGCAACAGATTAAATTATGTTAATTATCAATTTATAAACAATTTTAATTATATAAATAACTCTTATAATTTTTAATCTTCAAGAGTTCTATTTGTATTTTGAAATCCTTTGACTAGTATTAAATGTATTAAATTTTTTTAAATGTTTGTTATCTAATGAAATAAAATTTAATCTTTTCAAAAAAATTAATTTCATAGTAAAAATAAAATAAGCTCACCTACTTATTATAGCTATTTATATTTTTAGATGCATTCCATGCCCAATTTACAGCTTTGAATACAGCTAGATCTGTGAAAACAAGGTAATTTGTTGATTTTTTTTTTTATTCTTCTATTTAGAGCCCTAATCATGTATAAATATATTACTTTAAAAAAAAAAATTCTTCATTTTTAGTACAGTTTTTTTTTTTGGCTTATAGGAGATTAGCTAATGCTGAAGAAAACACAGAATTGGCTAAAACTGCAAAGTTAGCTCAAGTTTTCAAAGATATTTTCACTGCTGTCACTTCATGCAAAGGTAATTTCTTCATGAAATCAACACAATTTATTTTTTGAATAAATAGGAAAACATCTTATATAAAAATTTCAAGTATTTAATCAGTTTAATATACATTATGGATGACTAATAATTATAATGTTTTTAAAATTTGTTTTATGATTGTTGTACTTTTAAAAGACAAATTTTTTCATAGATTCTTAAGTTTTGTTCTGAACTAAAAAACAGAAAAGTTTAAAGAAAATATTAAAATTTTGATAAAAAATTATCATTTTTAATTTTTAAAAAATATTTTTTTTCAATTTCCATGATATATTTTAGAATTCATAAAGGGTATGAATGTTTTTTTTATGTACATATTGAAGAAAATTGTTATTCTCAACTAATATTCAACTTTATTCAGTTGTGATGATTTTTTCTTTAAAAATGTAATTTTTTTTTTATCTTTGGAGCAAAACATAATTGATATCATTGAAGACATGGTGTTTAAATTGGAATGTCTTGTTTAGTATAAGCTGTTGCTAATACTGCTATATTCAGCCTTTTTGTAGAATGATTTAAAAAATTCAAATGAAAGTTTTCTTAATATTTCTAAGAAAGGCATAGTTTACATTAATTATATATTTTAAACATACACTTAGCTAGTTTAATAATTATGAGAAAGATGTTATTAAGAAAAAGGTAATTATACTTTATTTACATAAATTTTTCATGAATATATAATATTTAAAGTTGTCAGTGACATATTGCAATATTGCAGAAATAAATTTTTCTATTCTTTTTTAAAATGTTAATTATTGCTAGTGAATTTTCTGTTTTTAACCTTAATTATAATACAATTAATGTTTTTTAACCTTTTAGGAGATGATGGTGTAGCTTTAGCTAGTCCTTTTTTTCAACTACCCTCTAAAAGAAGGTAAGTAACATATTGAATGCTGTAGTATATTTTTTAAAATGTATTTTCTTAGTGTGTGCACTTTTAATATTCATAAATGTCTTACAATTCTCAGTAAAATTATTAAAAATTATAAGCTTCATTTTCTTATGAAACTATTAAATATTTGAAATAAGCTTGCAATACATTTGGAGAAAATTATCACCTTTTTTAATCTTACTAATTTTGAATTTTCAACCTATCACAAAGACATTACTTCTGTGGTTGCTACATAGCAACTTGTTCAAATAATTCCTTCGATGAACGATTCCTTCAACTTTAGTATTGTGATATAGATCGGATTGATGGATCATTTTTGTTTGTATCTTATGAAAAATAGAAAGTTTGTTCTGGTTCTTTTAAACAGATTATTTATTTTTATATTATATGTATTGTCATAAATAAAATGATGTAATTTATCAAGAGGGAGCACAGAGAGTTATTTGTCCTCCTTCCTCTGAATTAAAAAAAGTATATGAGATTAATTTAAATTAAATCTCCCTTTGATTATTTGACCTGTGTGGAATACTTTTTTTGCTGAGTTTTGTATGAATATCTACTAAGATGTAGTTTTTTTATTGAAATGTAGTCAGAATGGCATAGTTCAGCTGAAATATATTGCTTAAGTAAGCCATTATAATCCTTAACTGTTCAATTTGGAATAAATATTTAAATTTTATTGAGAGTTGTTTGTCAAATTTATATTTAATTTTTTTCTTTTCATTGTAGAAATTCCAACTATTATACAAAAATAAAATTCCCAATAGACTTTGCTACCATAGAAAAAAATATAATTACTGGACAATATAAGAGTGTTGATGCTTTTGAAGATGACTTCCTAAGGTTATTTGAGAATGCTGAAGTAAGTCTGTTTTGCTAACTATAAAACTTGCAACTTTAAAATATTTGATTTTATGTAATTATAATATTACATATAATATTACATTTATAATATTACATTATAAATGTACATTATAATATTACTAATTATAATATTACATTATAATGTATAAGTAAAAAAACATTTCATGTTTTATAATGCTTTTATGATTGATTAAAAAATCTTTTTTTGGCTACTTTTTATTTTTAGTGCATTCTGTGACATGAGATTAAAACTTTTTCTGATTGATTTTTTTAAATTTAATTTTGGTAAGGAATTGCAATTTATTTTTGAAATTTTTATGAAAGAATCAGTTGATATATGGCAAATATGTGCTATTGAAAATATATGGCATTTTGTTTATTTTGGACTTAAAAATTTCTGTGTACTGAATTTTTTTTGCATGTACTCTTTGTATGTCATTGTACTAGTTAGAAATGCAGAAATCCCTCAGAAAAAAACTGATGTATTAAAGATTGATACATAACAAATGTATTATTATGAAGACATTTTTATTTTAATTCAGTTTAATACTACATGTGTAATGTTAATTGATTGGAGTTTTTACCCCAAGACCATAAATATTGCTATATTTTCATTTGAAAATCGCCTTTATTAGATATTAGATGAAATCTATATTAGTACAGTAAAAACTGCTGCTAGTATTTGCTATTCTAAAGGTTATTGAAAATAATACTTGAATTCATGTTTATTAAAATATTATTGATTAGTGTTCATGAATTATTTATACATATAATCATTGAAAAAAATCTTTTCAATTTAATAATGCTGTATAATTTTTTTATTTTACTTGAACTTGTTAAAGTTTTGCATGCAGGCTTTATAAAAATTTGTTAAAATTTTTTATTTGAACAATTTATGTTTATGATTATTATATGTTAATTAGTTTATGATTACAATAGTTTTTATATGATTGTTGTGTTAAGTTTATTAATCTGTAATGTGTTTCATATTTAAGTAAATGATTCTACAAACTGTAAAGATGTTATAACAAATAATTATTTCTTGTTAAGGATTATCACGGAAGAACTTCTGATCTTGGTCACAAGATTTCCTTACTTCGGAAGGTGTATGATTGTTCTAAGACTGATGCCATGATTCTGTTCGAAGACATTCTTGGAGATTCTATTTCATCAATGTTTGCCTCTTCAAAATCTGATGGTGAATAACTTTCCATTTATATCT
Organism: Trichonephila clavata; assembly: GCA_019973975.1. Lineage (NCBI taxonomy): Eukaryota > Metazoa > Arthropoda > Arachnida > Araneae > Nephilidae > Trichonephila > Trichonephila clavata. The sequence continues at coordinate 23,371 of BMAO01025936.1, read as the reverse complement.
TTATTTTATTTTTGTTCTTTTATTAATAAAATTGCTCAATTTATAGTGGTTTGTATAGTTGTCATACTATTCTGACTGTATACACATCTTCAAGAATAAGTCCTCTTTCTGATTCCTACCAAATTCGTTGTGTACTTATTCTATTTATTGCTTTCTGATAATGAGGAATTATATTGCAATATCTAGCCTGTTTTAAATTTGAGTAACTTTTCAGTAACTAAAAAGGATAATTTCATCTAGTTTTTTTTGCATTAGATTTCTAAGTTAAATTTGCTTATAAATGCCTTTCTTAGGCTTAAAAATTATTAAATTTTACAAATGGGAGGAGGAGTATTTTTGAAAGTCCCTAAAATTACTGATTTAAAACCCTAATGCACACATGCCAATTTTTTGCTTTGCACTTAAAATTTACGCATTTCAGCCTTTCATTTTGCGTTTGTTTTCATAGTTCATTTTTATGAATTTTCGATCGTTTTCTGATGATATTCTTCCCTACTGCTCATATTTATCATTTTTTACTAACAATGACCAGAAATTTGATGTGCATTGAAACTTTAATACTCATAATCAGTAAGTTTAAAAAAATTAATGTAGTTTATATCTTTCCACCCACATATCACATTTCACTGGGTTTTGGTTTGTAACTAATTTGTGTAGGCATGATTTTGTTCATTAAGCATTTAAATCTTCCTTTCTCTGCAGCAACTTTGTAGAACTTGACTCATCTTATGCTTTGCTTGTGTTTTGTATTCCTATGCTTTATATCCCCAAACAATTTCTTTTTGTTGATTGCTCTGTGTCTACCTCAATAACTAAAAAGCCTAAAAAACTGATTTAATTTCACAATTTTATCAGGGAAAATTGTATTCAGTTGTAAACTTTTAAAAATTGTAATTGAGTGCTTCTGAAGTCAGTTTATTTTAGATAATATTAGTTTTTTTTATACTTTTATTAAATCTGCCATTTTTAGATTATTATATTGCTAATCATTTATTACTTGTATAAGAATCAAATAAAATTTTTGGATAGTTTTTTTAAAAAGCTGATTAATTTTAGTAATTTTCAGCAGTGTGAATTGTATCTTTAAAACTATAAAAGTGATTTGTATAATACATTTGTAGAATATAATTGCACATTGCTTTAATTTTAAATATTATTTTTAGAACAATTCATTCAATTTATATGCTTAATAGAATCAAGACATATTTTGGAATATCTTTCTATGCATTTATGCCAGAATTTTTAATGAATTGAGTTTTACTGTTTGATTGTTTTTGTACATTCTTTTCAGAAAAATATTTGCTACCAAATTCTTAATTTTTATTCTTTTTTCATAATTTATTGTTGAGAATTAAAAAAAAAATAATAATGTGAATTTGTTTAAAGTTTCCTTTACTCACCCAGCTATTTATCTGTAGTTGCATTCTATATTTTCCATCTATATATAATAATTATGTAGTTGCAGTCTACATTTTCCAGTAATATATAATATTCATTAATTCTTCTAATTTTGAATAATTTTAATTACTATATTTTCTTTTGTATTATTTTTGTAATTTTTTGCCAGTTCATTAGTTGGATGATTTAAAGAGGTAGTCACATATTTAATTAAAAAAAAAAATGAACTACAGTTATGTAGTAGCATTTTAACCAAAAGTTATTTCAATTAACAATGAGCTGAAAATAATGATATTATTAAAGTTTTTTTTTGTTAAAAAAATCTTAAACTTTGGTTGTTTAAGAATAAATAATTAGTTGTGTTTAAGTATAAATTGGTATTGAAATTCCAAAACTGAAAATATGATTCAATGATTGGATTATCAAGCATATCAAATTATGTAAAATATTATGTATTGTTTTGCATATTTTCAAGTGTAGTGTTTATTTAAAATGTATGTTTTTCTTTAGAGAACAAAACTGATGAAGATGATGAAGTCATTCGTTGTATTTGCAATATTTACAAAGATGAGGGTTTGATGATTCAATGTGAAAAGTGCTTTGTAAGTAACAAGCATTGTTTTTTACACAACTTTTTCATATGGTTAAGTAAATTGTGTACATAGATTTGTATTAACAATACTTATTTACCTTCCTAGGTGTGGCAGCATTGTGATTGTGTAGGTGTAGATGGAAAAGTAGAGAAATATCTTTGTGAGCAATGTAGTGGTATTGAATTATCAAAGGTACTAATTTTAATTATTATTAAATTTGTTATGTTGAAGTTATTTATACGTAAATGTGAAAAAGTTTCATTGAAAAATGCTTGCATAATTTTTTTTATAAAGTTTTAATGCCTATGTAGAATATTTTATAGCTTCTATTTAGATTTGTGTACATTTTCAGTAGTGATCTACATTGTTTTAAATTTTGAATTGTTAACCACTTGCACTGAAAAGACGTGCCACGCACGTCGTAATGCTTTTGTCACAGAATCACCTACGACGTATGCACGTCATCATTCGATTGTGACAGAAACAGAAATGAATGTTCTGGTACACACGTCAATAAATTTTATGCCAGCACAATTGGTTATAAAATAAATTTAATGTGTTATTTTGTGAAGTATAGTAGTTAAAAAAAAGTGTGCTACCTGCTTTGGACCATGCGTAAGTTTTGTCTGCATTATATGTAGATTCAAACACTCGTAGTGCTGTACAATTAATCTTGTTAGTTCATATTAAATGATGTGTATTTTCTGCCCAGTTGTGTAAAATCAGCAACTTTAAATTATTGATTTTTTAAGGCTAACTATTAATTAATGTAATAGGCTTATATTTTTGATAAATTTTTCCATAGTATAATAGTTTGTAATTCCATAATTTTGAAGCTTATTGAAGAGCTCCATAATTACAGAATTTGCTAGAGAATTTCATGCAATTTTTGTGTAATGTTGAAGAATTGGAAAAGTTATACAGCATTTATGTTATATTCTGACTTTGCTATCCATCATATTTCATTATGCTATTCATTTCTTTTTGAGTTGATTCCTTTTTTTTCTCCTGGTATAAATTGTGTTCCACATTTTATTTCCCGTACTGTAATGCTAAATGGTTTTTCAATTTACATATTAAAGGGAAAAATTGCTTATTATGGAAAATTTGATTTATTTAGTAGTTTTTTTTTTCTTCTGAAAATGTGTCCTAAATTTAGTTTTGTATTTTTATATTTGGTGAAAACATCCTTGAGTATGTATTTAAAATATCAAGAAGATTAGATTTTTATAAAAGCATCTTCTAATACTTTTTTAATCATCTAAGCACTGATGTTTGTTATTTTATGCATTGTATGTGCATTAAATATTACAATGTCCATAAAAATTATTGTTTTGTAAAAAGTTAATATCTTGAATTTTTAAATTTTTTCTTCAGGAAATCCTTATGGTTCCCCGTCCTCATTATGCCAATCCTGAGTGCCAATACTATTTAACTATGCTTCTGAGAGATATGCAAATCAAACAAGGCGAGTGTCAATTTTATGAATATATATTTTTTAAAACTCTTCTAGTAAAATAAAGTTTTCAAATGTAAAGGGCAAAGGTGTTGATAATTTTAAAGTTGTCTCAATTTTTTTCCCAACGCTTTTAATAAATTGATTTACAATTAATTATCTTTTAATCAGTTGAATAAAAAAATAAGGACACACACATGTTAAGTGATTTTCAATTACATTTTCTAAATTTGTAGATATGTCATGATTTTCAGATGTATATTTAATCATAAATGTCATTGTAAAATTATATAATACCAAGAAAAGTTTGTGTTCTAATTCTTCTATAGATTTCAATAAAAATGAAATAGTTTTAACGTTTGTTACTAAATCTAACATTATATAACATTGATTTCTTATGAGTTTTTATTTTCAGTTACTAATAACTTTATAAACCTCCATGAAAAAAGATTTAAAACTTCAATAAAAGAATTCAACATATAGAAAGAAACATTATATATAGATTATATTGAAGTATGTTGATTATTTAAGGTAAATAAAATGACTTTTTTAAGAATAAATGAAGTATGAACTACATAATGCAAAAATTATAAATTTGTATCATGGGGATACATTGGGAAACATTTCATGTATTGTTGCTTATGTAAATTTATGATTTTTCAAGTTCTGGAGAAATTCAATACTCAGTGACCTTATATGTTGAGTAACCTAGACTTTTTTTGAATAGAAACGAAAAGAAAGTATCGTGGGTGAAAGTAGTAAATATCTTATTAAATCAAATTCCGAAAAAAGTAAAGGGAAATTTTCTATGTGTTTTCACTATCACCTAAATTTAAATTAACCTATATCTAAATAAGAACATTTTGTAATTATTTTTTAGCTTGTTGACTTCTTAAGTTCTATTTTTTAAGTATTTTCTTCTTGTAGGGGATTGTGTATACCTTCGTCGAGAAGAAGCTTCTCATGCAACTAATGAGAGTGTCCAGGGTCAAATCCTTGCTCAGGGCTTAGAGAGTGGGGATGCAGCAGCAAGGGATAGTCTTAGGAGTAAAAAAGCTCAACTGATGGATATCTTTAGGGTGGAAAGGTTGTGGAAAGATGAACAGTAAGTATAGGAAAAGCATAGAAGAAACACATTTTCTTTTTAATATAATTTATTTTTATATCATTACTTAAATAATTGAACATCAATGCTTTTAAAGATTGTGAGAACTCTTGAAAATCTTACAAAAAACTGTGTGAAGAAAAAGTAAATTAATTTTGATTAGAGTTCTGTATCTTGGCTGAATAAATACTTCGTGATTTGGGGAAAGTCTTGTAGTTATTCCAATTTTCTGACAGTTAGCTAAGGTATGGAGTAGTTTAGTTTAACCTCTTAAGCATATCCAATAGCTAAAATAAGTGATTGGGTGGCCAAATTTGATATACAATCTGTAAATTATGGTATACTCAAGAAAGTTACCAAATATATTTTACATGGAAAAACTATAAATTTAACATGAATTTTTCACCATTTAATTAATATTTATATTCTTTCATTTATTCTTAATGAATTCTTTGTTAATTTGTTCACTAAATCATTTGTCTGTTACAAATATAGAGTGAAAGTAAATATCCTAATTAGCAATATTAAAAACAATTTAAACCACTTTCCTGAGTTTTCTTGGATTCATGTTTATGGCAATTGGGGGGGGGGATTATTACCCTGATTTGTCAGTATGATTTGTTTATTAATGTTGTCAGTATGATTTGTTTATGATTGTAGCTTACATTGCTTTTATTCAACTTCTACCTTATTGCATTTTTATTCAGCTTTTAGCTTATAATGAAAATATATATTGTTTGATTGGTAGTTTGCTAGGTTTTGTTGACGGAGCTTTGCCATTGGATAACAGGACTGGACACATGCTTTTGTCAATTGCGTGTGCAGTAGCTGCTGCTGCATAATTAAGGATAGTTTGATTGGAAAAGAGTAAGAGAATGGCAAGGGTGCACAAAAGTCAAATCATTCTAGGCTGACTTTTCATCTAGTTATTATGAAGAGGACTTAGAATGTAATGCTAGTGATTTTCTTGTAGGCAGCGTTATGTAAGATGATAGTCCAAGTGATTCGGACAATTTGCCGACAGCTCATTGGTGAATGAAATTATAAATAAATTGTCACTAGCACTAGTTTTATTGCAAAGCCAGGTACAAATTTCAAATTTGTCTGTATCAGCAATGTTTTGAGTTTCTGTAAATATTTTGATGATGAATTGATATTATTACAACCTAAACTAATCGTGGTGATCTAATGTGCTTGTAGATTGCATTTACAACCATGGTGTTCTATTACTCAAATTGAAAAAAGAAATTTTTGGGAAAACTATTCACTAAGGTGTAATAAAGGAACTGAATTTTTAAGGTTATTGAAGTAAAAATCAGTTGTGGAATGTGCAATTTTTTTTTTTACAAAAATATTGTTGAAAACCAATTTCTCTTGAAATAGCTTGAATGGCGATAAAATGTTTTTACCTGTTAAGTTTCTTGTAAATTAAATGCAGTTTATATAGTGAAGTGATGATCAGTTGTATTCATAATTCTATGCAATTATTTTAGCATTATTTTAAATGTATTACTGTTATTTATTTTTGTTAAATTGTTTTTATATTACTTATATAATTCTTTTTTTTTGTTACAGAAACAACAAATTTGCTTTTGGTCATCATTACTTGCGTCCTCATGAAACTTATCATGAACCTTCCAGAAAATTCTTTGCAAATGAGGTATAATTGAAATTGACTTTTCCAAAATTTTATCTAAAATGCATTTCATTTCTTCGTTTAAATGATTTACAAGTAGCATTTCTTCATGATAATTTTTTTATGCATCTAAATTATTTAGTTTTTAAAAAGTTTTTAAAATTTACGATAATACTTTAAGTGAATTTTCCTCCCATTTCCGAAGAACATTGTTGGTAGAGTTTCTGATTTCCTGGGTTTTCCCATTCCCGGGAATGTAATTGTCGTTCCCGGGATTCCCGGGAATACATCAAAATTTTTAAAAAGTTAAAAACAAGTTATTTTTAAATAAAATTAATAATCATTTTTAAATAATGATACATATAAATTACAAAATTAATTCTTTTTTATATAATGAGCTAAAAAGTACAAAAGATATATGATAAATTGATTATTCATTTTTGAAGTAGGATTTCAGAAAGCATAAGCAATTTATACATTTATCACTCAGGCATAGAAAAAATGTTCCAGTTAAAGATTTTGTAAATTAAAAATCTCAACGAAAAGAAAATAACATTTGAAAAATAATTACTGAAATTAATGTTCCTATACTAACTCACTGCGTTTGAAAATTAATTAGTCAAAACTGAATCAATTATTTCTCTAATGTTGCTTCTAAGAGATAAATATAAATAAATACTTGAAAACTCATTTGCTGCTGAAGTGCCAATTATGTACGTTAAACACATTAATTATTGTATTTAAGATATTTTATTTGTTTTACCGATTTCTTGTTTATGGAATTGCTGTATTATTGTTACATAAATATGAATAAATATTAATATAAGAATCTCACATGAAAGTTAAGTTTAGAAAAATAATAAATAAGAAAAATTGCGCGATTCCTTATAAAAATATTCTCTCCCAAACAGTTTTTGGGTTCATTCCCTTCTTCAAATTGCTGATTCAATTAAATAGCTCATAATAAAGACAAGTGTTCAAAATTTAAAAAAAAAAAAAGATTATACAAATAACAATTTTAAGTATTAGTACTTAGATTATTCACGTAAATCTAGATCTTGGAACCTCGATCACATAGTTGTGGTTGGCAACGAAATGCAATTGCTTTAAAAACCCAATTATTACTTGTTCACGAAGCTCGATACACCCACAGCTAGCTGTGAAAAATTCTCACCCCCAAAGTTCTCATATTACACTCTTACCCAACAATTGAAGTAGCAAACATTCTTTTGTCCGGAAGTTCGGGGTGAATTATCGCAAATTGCCACAGTAGGGTCAGTTAACGATGTCCGAAATAGAAATCTAAGTTTAAGTCAAAAATAGCTACCTCATAGATAATTCAAGCCCCGTGTGATTCCCGGGAACGAAATCTCATTCCCGGGAATGGAAAAAGTACAAAAATCTTATGATTTCCTGGGTTGTCGGGAAAGAAACCCTAATTGCTGGTGATAAACTTTGAGAGTTAACACTAAGAAATGGCATCACAAAAATGAAACATTTTTTGAAGGTACAGAAGTTTTAATTGTAGTTAAAAAGGAGAAAAGTAGACATTTCTTTTGATTGCATTATGTAATTAATACATTATTTGATGATTTCATAGTGTGGAAGCCATTTTTATATGCTATAAAAGTAACAATTTTTAATTTCATGAAGATTCACTGTTAAGTTTTTCTTGACATTTTTTTTATTATGCTCATGAATTAACAAATTATACATTTAAAACAAAAAATCCTGTTATTACCTTTTGAATAAAAATAATAAGACTTAAATAAAACTGTTTTTGTTCCAATGACTATGGATGTTTAATGTTATGTAATTCTACATTCAGATTTGTAAACATGCACAAAAAGCTTATTCATTTTAACTTTTTGGAAGAAAGATAAAATTTTATTAATGAGTGTAAAACCTTGTTCATATAGCTGTGACTATTCTAATCATTAGATTAAAAATTAATTTTTAAATTATAAATTGTAAAACATTTTAAATTTAATTACATAGAGTATGTAAAGTAAGAGAAAACTTTTCTTTTGAAAAGATTTAAAATAATAATCAATAGTATTTGAAATGGATCACACACAATCTGTACTCGAGGTTTATATTTAATGAGCTAATAATTGAAGTTTTTATGTTTTTTTTTAGTTAGATGCAGTGTCCTCTACTTTCATTTAAAAAAAGCTTAAAAGTTCAAGTAATATAAAGATTTTATTTCAACCTCAAAAGCATTAAAATTTTCCCAAATTTATCCCAGCTTTTTTCTTTGCTAGTCATTTTGTACTTAGTGTTAATGAATTTTAAATGACAGAAAACTCGAAATTTTTTAGTTTCTCAGATTCCATTAGCATTTAGCTTCTCTTGAGTATTTAGTATTGAATTTGTTTAGGTACTTCACATAATGTTTTTTTTATTCCTTCTCTGATTGAAGTATGTTGTTTTTCAGGTATTTAGAGTTCCATTATATGAAATCATTTCCTTGGATTCCATCGTAGGCTTATGCTGTGTCCTTGATCTTCCAACCTATTGCAAAGGACGGCCCAAAGGGTTTAAGGAAGAAGACGTGTACATATGCGAGTATCGTGTAGATAAGACAGCTCATCTTTTTTATAAAATATCAAAAATAAAGTAAGTTTATTTGTGCTGTTATTAAGCAGGGTTGAATTGTAATTCTATTGGAACACATTTCTAATCCAAATGAAGTACTTTTTATTTTATGGTGTCAATATTTTTCTTTCAATTAAATCTGGTTTCTTAAAAATAATTTTCATAATTTTGTAATACATATTCCTCTATAATTCAGTTCCAATTTTGCAATTTAGTCACTCAGTTTAATTTAGTTTAATATACAAAATATTACTAAAATTTGTATGACATGAGATGATTTTTAGAATTGGTTCAGTTTTAATGATTTTGAAATACATGAACAAATTAAAATTTCTTAACATTTCAACAGCTTTTGTATTATTTACACTTGCATTTCTTATGCAAAAAAAAAAAAAAAAAAAAAAATTAAAAAAAAAAAATAGAATTTTGGTTTATTCATTAATATTGCTTTGTATAACTGAACAAAATAAACATCTGTTAAAAATAGATGAATAAAAATGTAAACAAGAACAATCTACTTTTGTACCAATTGACAATTATTTTTGTTTTTTGACTTTTATGTAACAATTATTTTTTTAGTGTAATTAAATATGTATTTAGTAGATATTTTAAATTAAAACAATGTATTTTAAACAAAACTTTTTTCACCTCTTGAATCTTTTTGCTGAATTAATGTCCTGTATTCTTTCCAAAAACATATTTTAATTTATGAACTTATTATTGCAGGTATCCTGTGTGTACAAAGAAATATGCATTTGATTATTTTGAAAAACGACGGAATCCCAAAAGGACGTTTTTGGTTAGTAAAATACATATTATGAAATTGATCAATTTTGTGGTAGACATTGTATCCAGAATTGGTGTAGCAAATGCTAGTACTGAAGAATCATTAGATGAGTCTTAGTTCTCCTACAAACCATTGTGTAATAATTTGGGCTGATATATGTTAAAATTACAGTTTTGAAAGTCTTCATGTGGTAATTTGAAAGTCAAAAGAGTGAGAGCTCAATATTGACCTAGTCACTTAGTCTAATGTTGTAAAGCTTTCTGCCCAAGGATGACAAAATGGGTTCAGTTTCCAATCATAATAGTTCTAGAACGGTAACAGAATAAAATGAGCTGTAAAAAAATTTTTTTGCTCAAAATCATTACTTCTCATTTTGATTCAAAGGCATTTATTTTACAGATTTTATATTAATATTGAATATATTACTATCTAGACATTTATTAAGATTGTGTTTTAAGTAAGGGTTAATTTGTAAATCAAGTCAAAGTTAGTTTTGGGATCGAGATCTGCAAGTATTCAATATTGTGTTAGTGAATATTAATATAGAGTGTGCTTTTTCAGCCTCATACTGTTCCCTCAGCATATCGCAAGAAAGGAGACAAGGGTGTGTCTAATGACAGAAAAGCTCATAAGTCGGATGGGAATCAAAAGGAAGAGAAGAGGAAACGTGGCACCCACAAAGACATTGACACAAGACTTGAGGAGAGTCCGGAAAGTGTGAGTACAATTCAACGTTCAAACAATGTAACCTGATAATTTGGGTCCTTTGCATTTTCATTGTAATTTTCAAACATCCCTTCCCCAAGATTTTGATTTATCTTTTATGACAGAAAACTGTTCACGTTTTTCATGACTTAGTTGACAATTTTTTTTAAATAATAAAATGGGGGGGGGGATGCTTATTTTTTTTTCAATTAATGGAGGCTACAAGTAAGTCTAGTAACTTTATTGTCCATTTCTTTTTATAAGTAAAAATTTTTGTAACTTCTATTTTAATTTGTGATTTTGGTGGCAAGATTTCTGTATTTGTCACTGTTTATTTGCAATCTTTATGATAATATGCTATTTGCTGGCATTTTTGTGCTCAGATGAATCATAAAATTTAACTTATCTATAGCTTAATTTTTGGGATAATCTGGGTCTAATGTATTTGAGGAATCTGATTTTTATTCTTCAAAATGTTTTTTTTAAATTAAAATTGCAATGTTTCTTTAAAAATAGATGAGTACTTCCTTACTCAAAATCCATTATATAAACTACTGGAATTATTTTCAATACTGTTATTATTACAACCATCTTATATAATTGTATTATAGCAACCAAAGTTATGGAACTTTTTAATAAGAAAAAATGAAATATGATTTGTGAAAGAAAAAATTATATATTATATGCATATTTATAAACACATAGTTTTAAGATTTAATATACACATTTTAGTCTTTAAGATATAATGTACAATGTATAACACTATAATCTTGGAAATGTGTTAAAATCTTTTCTACTTCCTTATTTTATTACCTGTTTGCTTATTAACATAATTGCAACAATTTTTGGTTCAAGGAAACCCACAAATCATCTGCATTCTGATTAATTTAAACATTTTAAATGTACTAAAATTAGGCTTATTTTATATTTGAACTAAAATTTCTAAATACGCTTCTTAATTTCTCGAGTCTCATTTTTAATTTGGCACTTATGGAATTTTTTAATACATTACTGTTTCTATTAGTAATTTCTTCTACAAAATCAGAATATAGCATTACTCTTTTTTTCTATTGTGTTAATAGATAAAATAATTTTATTGAACACTAAAGAGGCATTATATTGTGATCACCTCTCATATTGAACAGTTGGATCACTCAGAGATTGTGTTCGATGCTGGAGTCTGTAAAGCATCCATGCATTTTCTTTAAGCACAGAGTATTTTGTGACATAGGAAAGTGACTGATTTTGAGAAAGGTCAAATAATTGTGGCTCAGCTTCTCATAACGATTTAAAAATTGGTGCATTTAGTGAGCTGCTCACATGCTGCGGCTGTGAGTACCTATCGAAAAGGGTGTATAGATTCTGAAAGGACTTTGCTGGTTAACAGTTTATTGGCCATGGCACACTGATTCCAGAGGAGAACTGAAACTATAATGCATTATTTGTCTTCATCGAAAGGCTATAACAACCAATATTACCAGCAGCTGCAACATTGGTGACTTAGAAAGTGTGACTCAACTCATGGTATAGCTCAGGGGTCTGCAGCCTATGGCATACATGTCACTTGCAGCTAGGGATACAATTCTTAGTGGCACTCTGCTCTGTTCTACTCTACAAATTTGTCAATTTTCGAGTGAATAGAAGTTGATAAATTTGTAATGGAACTTATTTGACAAACATCTTCAGAATTATTTACATTTACAGAAAAATCTGAAAGGTAACTCTAAAGTTAAATTTACGGCTATTTTGAAAAATATTGAATGTAATTGTTGGAGAGATTTAAATGGAAGGAAAATGGCAAATGGCTGGAGAATGCGAATGAAAGTGGAAATTTTAAAGCAATTTTGAGTTTGTATAATGGATTTGTGGCATGGTTGGTATAATGAATAATTAAGCTGCATGAGGAAAAATAAAGGTTTGTAAGGAATTTCATTTCCTTTTAAGTAAACAGCATTCAAATGTAGAAAAAAAAAAAAAAAATTGGGGTTATTTTTTCCCTTTTTTTAAAATCTTATATTTTTATATCTGGCATATAAAATTAACACCCGTAAATTTTGACTTTATTTTTTAACTTAGAGGGAAACATTATGTGCCAAAATGTATGGTATTTGTATCAGTTGTGTTCATAATGTGATGTTTTACATTTTTTTCCACACAGCGTGAGCAGAAACGCACACGGTTGAATGAGCTGCTGCTGCAGCTGTTGAGTTCTATGCCCTGCAAACAGACTGTAGACCTCTCCTACTTGTTGGAAGGGGGCTTGGGCAAGCGGATACGGCGCAAGGCCATTCTCAGCTGAAACAGGGAATGAGCCTGCGGGCACCCTTCATTCTGACTCTCTCTCTCTCTCAACGTGATATGTACAGGTGATCCTTCTTTTCCTCCATGGTTTTAAAATGTGTTTCATCTGTGTCAGGCATCAATTTTATGAGATAGTTCATGAAGTGATTGCATCCCATTTGATGTTTTTAGAAGATCTGGGAAAGCAAGGTTCTGATTTAGTTGCTGCTGAGAGTGTCGAATATCATACCTTTTCATACACTTACTGAATTGCCTGATATTTTTTTGTTAGTATGTGCTTTTAAAAGACAGTTAATATCCATAGGACATGAAAAGTTTTGATTCAAATAATTTATTAATTTGAATTCAAGTTTCTTATTAATGAATTTTATAAATGATGGAAAGTTTTTATTCAGCACATCTGAAATAAAGTGCTTTTATTAGAATTTTAATTTTTAAAATTATGTTATAAAAGTTTTATTTCTATGTTAGGTTTGAAAAAAAAATTATATAAATTGTGACTATTTTACTCTATAGAGTAATTTCTTCTTGGTAACTTGTAGGTTGGTCAAAATATTGTGACTTAATTTATCATTAAAGTACCAAAATTTATCAAAGCAATAGATTCATGATGCTAGGGATAAAGTGATAACTCTTTGTTATCAGCTTTCATCACACAGTAACTAAACGCAGCTCCTTGCACTTTACTCTCAGCAAATGTATTGCCAAAATGAATCCAGATTTTTTTTAAAAAGATATGTAATTATAAACACACTTGACAATTATGTTAATATTGTTTCTGTGTTATAAGTTTCTTAAAAAAGAATGTGATTTATATAATGTGACTGCTGAAAACTCTTATAGTCTGATTTTTAACAAGAAATGGTATAAAAATTTCTTTTAAATGTGTGTTCTGTTGGAGTGTAACAGAATTGTTAATGCACTGATGATTATTTAAAGTGTATATTGTCAAATTTTGACTGTAAAAGACATTATTTTGGATATCTCAACAAAATAGAATTATAAAGCTAGTATATATCATGACATTGGAAATTGTTATACAAATATTGTCATTTGATGATATATTTTATGTATTGATGCCTAATATTGGTGAAGATGAACTGACACAAATGTAGACTTGACCATCAGGAGACATACTCATCTATTCGCAACACAATCATTGACATTTTTTGTCTGTTTTCTGTCCTGCATTGTTTGTGTTGGAGCATCTGCCATCATCACCCACCTGGTAACAAGGTTGAGTGTTTAAATTATTCTTTGATTTACACATGTTGCATTTAGAAAAAGTTTTCTTTCTTTTTTATATTTGTTTACGTTACGTTCTGCACATAAACTTCTATGGTGAAAAAGATTTTATATTGTAAATAGAGATTTTTAATCAGACGTTTTTATTTTATGTAATACTTTTTTTCTTTTATTTTCCTTGCTCTTTTTCTAGCATGGGTGGTTGTGTTTCTTGTATTTATTTGGAATTGTCTGTGGTTAGGAGTCTTGAGCATGCCCCTGAATTTATTCTTTTCTTTGGTACCTAATTGTAACATTTACAATTTTATTTTTCTGAAACAAATGTTATCATAAATTGTGAAAACCATTTTGTCCTTAAATTTTTAGTACTGTTTTGACTCATCTATAACTAAAATATTAATTTTTTTTCTATTGCTATTTTTATTTAAATGACCTTAAGCTCTAAAAAGATTTCAGAATGATTATATTAATAAAAAGAAAATTATTATTTTTAAGGAATATTTTGTCTGAAAATTGCTCTTTCAGGTTTTAGAAATTCTTCATAGTCTTATTGCAGAATTATATGATACACCACAATATATGCAATAGTAAAGTAAGATGGTTGAGTCATTTCTGGTGAAAAGCATATCAGCATTAAAATTCTAACATGTTTTCAAAATTTATTGAAAGTTATTTATTATGAATTTTACAGTGATCAATTTTCAGTTTGTGTGGTATTCAATGAAATGTATCAATAACTTGGGAAAATGTACAAAAGAATATTTCATCAATTTTGGAAAGTTGCTCAATGAATACTTTTTACTTGAGCTGTAGATACTTTTACTTGATACTTTTTACCATCAGCTGCAGCACTTTTCCCTTTTTTTGTTTTGTTTTAAATTAACATGTTTCTATGTTCTACACACTTTTTTAAAGAGTTATCCTACCTGACAATTGGACTGATTTTTGATATTTTGGCCCTGTTTCCTATCAAATTGTTATTACTCCAATTCAATATTTGGCTTAAAAATTACCAAGTGTTTTGAAACTTTTATCAATATCTTAGAATTTTTTTTTATTTAATTGGTTCCACAATTACCCATGCCTTTTCTGTCTTTCTTTTAAAATATTTTTATTTTGGTTGGAAATTGTAAAGTCTATGAAATGAATAGAGACAATTCTGGAGTTGATTGTCTGGATAAACTATGCAAATATCTTTTTTGGGACATATATCCTTGTCCTTTTTTACTCAAGCAGTTACAGAATATGGAAAAAATATATTGTACTCTCTTGCTAATCTTGAAGCGGGAAAATGTACAGTTACCTATGCAAAGACGTTTTCGATACTATACTCTTTGATAATATACTCAATTTTTAATTTATTTTGTAAAAATGAATTGTTTGTTGTGGTTTTCAAGTGAAAAATGTCAATTCCGTTAATTTCTCCTTTAGGTGTCTGGAAAAAGTTCAGGATAGTTTTATTAGATAATAAATTTTTAGTATTGCCTGTTGACACCTCACAAAGCTGTAATGGATTGAATTGCTAATATTTGTGTTTGTGAAGTGTTTATATATATATATGAAATTACGAATTAGTATTAAGATTATTATTGAAATTTTAATAAATAAAATAATCATAAAATTAAAAAAAAATACATCCATTTTAATGAACTGTTGTATATTTTTTTAATTCTTTATTCTAAAGTTAACAGTCTAAAGAAAAAGAAACAAAAAAAAAATGTTTAAATATTCTGGCAAATTTAATGTTATTTACTCTATTGCTATACTTTGCATAAAATTGTGAAAAGTATTTTATTTGAAGCACACACAATTCTGTAAAAAGATTTGTAATGAAGAATAATTCCTGAATTTACATGTATTAGTATTTCATCTTTACCATATAAAACTTGGCCAATATTTTTAAGGTTTTCTTATTTGTGTTAGTTTTGTATCTAATTATGCATATTGAATTGAAATTTTATATACACACGGTATATCTTTGTTATAGTTTTTGCTCCCAAACTCTGCTGATTCATTAAAGTAATTAGTTCATCTAGAATTATTATTTTTTTTTAAATATCTTTGATTATTTTATGAAAGTTGGATTTTGTGGAAATTTTTTCCCTATATTTGTTAAAGCATGAACTTTTATAATTTATTTTATTTTCAAAATTCTCATTTTATTTACTCTCACTAGAGATTTTTACATTTATTTTCTTCATTTGTGCAAATACTTAATATTTTATTCGACCATT
Organism: Trichonephila clavata; assembly: GCA_019973975.1. Classification (NCBI taxonomy): domain Eukaryota; kingdom Metazoa; phylum Arthropoda; class Arachnida; order Araneae; family Nephilidae; genus Trichonephila; species Trichonephila clavata. Next base: position 7,313 of record BMAO01025936.1, on the reverse strand, counting down.
TATTTTCATTTTGACTAAAATGGAATGTAGGTTGTTTAGTGAGTTTTCAAAACTAAGATCAATACTCATAAACGTATTGAATGAAAATTCTTGATTTTGTTATTTTGGATTTTAAGATGGAAGAATACAGAATGTTCTGTGTAAAAATGAAAATTTTCTTTTAAGTTTGTAGTACTGCAAATGCTTGATTATTATGTCATCATTGATTAAAACTATGTAAAAACATCTTTTGTATTTTATGATGTGTTACAGAGATAATCATATGAACATGTGCAATAAAGCATACTTTTTTAATTTCCATGCTAAAGCTTAAAATACTAGTCATAAAAATGTATTGTCAATTTGTAACTGCCAGTTTGCAGCTCTTAAAAATGTTGTTTAATGTCGTATAAAAGCAACTGATGTATGCAGTTTTATAAACACCACAAAAAGATGCCTCTATGTGGGAAATCAAATTTAATTGCTGATGCAGTTAATTGAGATATCAAAGTGTTTTGTAGCAGTGAAGTCACTAAGCACTTATTAATTGATGAAATTAGAAAACCTTTGTATCTAATAATTTTTTGTTAACTTGTATGGAAGTATTTGTTTTAAATTATAACTTGCATCTCTTTATTCAGAAGTTTTAATACTAAATTTAACTTTTTTATATTTTAATGTAGAATATGTAAGATTTCTTCTATGCCGTTTTCAAGCCATGTTAAGTGATTTTTAGAATTAAATGTGTAGTTTATGTTTATAAAGTGTGTTTTTTTTTTATAAAAAAAGCCCTAATTTGTGATTTTAAATGTTGAAAATAATTTTTTATTTAATTTTAAATTATGATATAAAATTTTTATTAAGTCTTAAAAACTTAGTGTAAGTAAAAATATTTGAATTAGAATGTTAAAATTTTTTTTGCAATCTTTACTTACTATGTGTGTTATAAAAGGGTTAAAAAATTAGACTTTTGAAAATAACTTTAATTGGCTTAAAGACTACATTTTAATGAATGTATTCTCACAAAAAGATTTTTCATTTTTATGAGTTCATTATGTGTTAATTATAAATTTTAGTCTAGCATTTTTTTTGTCAAATATTGAAATAAGGCAACAAATATTTTTATAATGCCATATAAATCATGGCAATGAGTTATTTTTTGATGTAATATAACATTTTATTTTTGACATGCATGGCTTGAAACTGGTAGGATTATAATTTTATTTTCCAAAAATAAATTTGTTTAATAATGTTCTATTTTTATTCAAAGTAATAGATTTATATCAAAATATGAATACTCTGTATTAAAAAATACTCTAATTGAAATGATAAATTACTTAAAATACATTTTTATGAACAAGGTTCCAAAGCAATAATAATCATGACTCATAAACTTGATGATGCTCTTGAATTTGTATGTCTTGTAATTACTGAATTATTTTATGGACACATTTGTTTTTGATTGTTTTTATCGCTGCAGTCTCATAAATATGTTATTTGTAGCTTTCTCTTTTATGTAATGTTTTTCATCCCCCCCCCCCTTTCTCTTCAAAAAATCACTTTGGTTTAATCTTTCTGAATTATTTGTCAGGTCCATGCATGGCTATTGGGGATGCTGCAAAGTTTTGATAGCTTAGATTTATGGTGTTAATAAAATTTCTTATTCATGCATTACATTGTTATTATGATTGATCTAAGAAATATCCAGGCAGCTCATTAAGTTTTGTCCAATTTCGTTATTGTCTTGATAAGTCAATATTGAACCTAATTTATCTTTTAGGATTAAAATAGTTTTACCATTTGTAATTTGTGTCCCTGATTAGACAATTCTTTGTATCTATGTATTGTTTTCTAAAAGCATTCTAGATTCTAATTTTCTTTTCTTATCAAGCAGTCAGTCAAAAATCCAGTAATGTTCCACTTATAAATATTCATTGCACAAAGACAATTAAATAATTGAGTCCTTAGTTCTTTATCCTATCTGAAAGCTCTGAAATTAAATTACATTAACTTTTAACTTTTTCTGAAAAAAATATTCAATTTCTTTGTAATTCAAAGGATTAGAATCTTATTCTCATTAAAGAAAGTTAATAGATCACTAATATATTATTCAGAGAATTTAATTATTGACGGATCTTTGTTTAGATTCTCAATGTACGATATTTTATACCCCATGACAAGAAGTACTGTGGACTTAAAGTGGGCCTTTACTTGATACACTAGAATCTGAGATTTTTACAGAATAGAAAAATTTAATTTTCTCTCTTAGTGCAGTATACTGATATCATAAGCAACAAAAGCTTTTGGTTAAAATCTTATTTAAGTACACAGCATAAGATTTTTTAAAGCCAAAACTGGTAATCTAGCTATATTTTACTGATGAATTGAAAAGGAATGAAAATGTGATGTAGATAATAACATTTTTGATCAGTTCTGTACCCTTCGTGGATATTTTGTAGTGCAATACTCAAGAAAGAAGTCAAGAACTTATATTCCTTTTTTTGTTTTGAGGAAAATAATTTTTGCTGAAATGTGAATTAAAAAACATGCTTATAATTTGGGAATTATAGATTTTAAGAATATCAATAACATTCCTTGAAATTTCTTAATTCATCTTATGTCAAGTGAAGTTTCTGTGATTATTTATTACTATTTGAAGGTATTGATCTCAGTAGTTTTCATCACATTTGAAGAGTTGTTGGTTCTGAATTACATACCTGCCGCGTACATGGGCTGATTAGTGTTAAAGTTTTTGAAGTGCTAAGTCCTCACATTGACAAGGTGTGGCAGTTTGGAGAAGGTAAGGCCAGAGCTCAGATGTTAACATCATCATTTTACTGTAGTTCAAAATTTTGAAGTTCAGCTCTTAGGTATCTTTGAAATACATCTTTGATAAAAATAATCATCCTAAATTTCATACTTTCAAAGAAACCATTTGAGACTGGTAGCACAATATATTTTACATAAGTATTACTAGCTCTAAACTTTTATTGAATGTAAATAAGAAAAAGGAAGTACCGCTTTAAGTTATCTGATTCTGGTTCAAAAATATGAATTCCATCCTTAATTAGTTCTGATCACTAATGCAACACAAATCAAGATATTTTTTAAAAATTACCCATCTTAGATAACATCATGATTCTGAGTTATTCAGATTTTGCAGCTATTTATTAATTACAGGGTGTATTTTTTAAAATTTATGTTGTAATCTAATAATTTTTTCCCCCTCAAAACTATTTGCAAGTATTCTTTTTCTTCTATATGGTATAAGTCTCGAACATGTATGTAAAAAGAAAGAGTCCTATTACAAAGAATGTGGTGTAGGATATGTTGTGGTGCTTGTTACTTTCTAGTAAACGATGTTAACTTAAAGGATTTCTTTGTGTGCCCCAAGTGCTTTATTTATAGGAAGCAAACTGCCATATTTCCGTTTCATCCATGTATCTCATTCTGCTCATTTTTATCGTGTGAATATACCTGCTTATTCAGATATCATTGTTACAGTGTACATAGATTTCATTTTCTTGCTGTTTTACATAAACCAATGTATTAAATTTTTTAACCAAAAAAAAGCTGTCTTGTGTCTTATTTATTTCCATCTTTAGTCTGAAACCGTGATTATCAAATATTTTGTTCAATCATTTAGTTCTACAATTATTACATACATACTAAATGTCAAGGAACAAAATATTAAAATGGAACAATTTGTAAATTGAAATTAGAATTTATTATAAGTGAGAAGTTGCAGATTCTGATAAGATAAAAATTTTTTTCAGAGACACTGATACTTAAAATGTGTATAAATAAAAACAATTTTTCTCCCATTATGTGTGTTTTTATAGTTTTTTTTTACAAATTTTAAAAATAAGTATTCCAATCTATAACAGAACAAAAGTATATTTTTACTTCTTCGACATGACAGGTTATTAATAGATCTGGAATGTAGGCAAAATGAACAAAAATATTTTGTCAAAAACTGATTTGTTTTATTTCAGGGGTAGAACTTCTGACGATTGCGCCCTAACTCCGATTTTGTGCAATAAACATATGCTTTTAAGAAGGGAGGAGAGGCACACATATTAAAAAAAATAATCCCATCATCTGGAAATTTTGAATTTTAATTCCTTTACACTAAATATGATTAAATTTTCAAGGATGTTGATGTTAAGGAGACATGGTACGATTTATTTTGAAAACCTTTGATTTTATGGTTCTTACTATTTTTTTGCTTGTAACCCGTGTATATGTATTATGTAAAACAGTTCTAGTGCTCAAAATACTACAAAAAGCTAACCATTTAAATTTTAAAGAAAAATTGACAAATTTGCGAAGGGATTTTAAAATGCTACTACTTCTACTCTAATTGACGTACATACCGGAAATTTGATTTACAAGTACATTAAACTGTGCATAGTAAAAGTTGGTATGGTTTTTCTGCTGACATTATTGATATTGGTGAAATATTTCCTTTTTCTGAGGGTGTATTGCAAATTTCTTTAAAAATGTTTAAGTTTTAAATTCCACTATTTTTTTAAAAAAACTATGGCTTTAATTCACAAATGCATATCAACTTGTGTTAATTGTATTAATAGCAATTGGTAAATAAACATCAAAGCGTTTGGCACAATAGAAAAATGCCATAGCATTTTAAATGATAAAAGAACTTTTTTTCTGAGATAAATCAATTATTTTTTATTTGCCATTCAGATGTGAATAAAAAGTTATCATAATTTTGGATTTTTTTTTAACTTAAATCTCAAATTTTGTAATATTATAGAAACTTATATAAAGAATGATTTAGGCTAAGAATAATTTATTTGAATTTTTGATCGATTTTTGTCAATTGAGTCGTACTGTGTTTAATTTTCACCATTGCACTTATTTCTATTTTATACAACTGGTGTTCTACAAAACAAACTATTTTATTAATTAATATCTTTCGTTGTCTGTGTTACAGTTTTCTTAAGATACGACCAATACTGCCATTACTCGTCAAAAATCTTACTGTTTATTTGGACGACTTTAAACGTGGCCGCATATTCGAGATGTGTGAATTTCACTGAACATTCTTATCACCTTCCACCATCTGCAGTCAGGAACGTCTTAAGGCATGGGTCCAGAGCCTCGACACAGTCTTTATAAGATCATAATTCGAATAATTTCAACAGTCAAATGTTATTTGCGATTGTATTCTCCGAAAAACTGGGAATTTCGGACGATGTCAGCTGGCTACATGTGTTGACCTTTGTCCATGTACAGGAATAGGCCTACCATCATTACTAATTCTGTCAATAGGCAGTGTTCTGTCAAGCCAATTTGTGCGATTGTAAGTCTTGTATAGTTGTTTCGGGTTATTGTTTGTTTACAGGAGTCGTATTTATTTTCGAGTATTTAACAATGTATGCTATATATTGCCTTCATTTGTGTAGGGGGGCCATGGCCTCAAGAAATCTTAAGATGCCCCTATCTGTAGTGATGGCAGTAATGGTCGCAATGAACTCGTCCTTGGAGTGAAGACCTTCATTGCAAAACATTCTGGGGCCATTTTTTTTGTAAGATAAATGCTAGGCTCTGTGCTGTTGATACTTTTTTTTGTCTGGCAAGGTTAAGCAGATCTGGAGCAACAATTCATTATGCCTATCGGAATGCATCCAAGAGCTTAGGAATCATCATCGATTTACACAAACATAACGTGGCAGAGCGACATTTACGACATTGTCCTTGGGGGAGTGGGATGGGCACTCATTTCAATGGACAAGTCTTACTGTAAAGCTTACTATGGGGGCGCTGTAGTCATTACTACTCTTAAGTTAGAGCAAAATCACCATTGCTTTGAGATAAAAAATTAACAAGGTATTTCAGAAAAGCTACTGGAATTTTATTAATAATATAAAATTCTGGATATGAAATCTACAGATCATCTTCTATAATACTTGAATTCTTTTTTAGATAAATTTTTGATTTGTTCTCGAATATCCTCTTATCATATTTCAAATAAAAGACCAGAAAACAGTTGCATGTTGAGAATTTTTACAATATTTAACAAATTTTCCAAAAGGTTTTTTTACTTTTCATGTTGGAAAGTTAGTAAAATATAGGTACTTACATATTATCGCAACCTATTTCCGACATTGTATGAAGCGAAGCACCCGGATGCCGATAAAAATTGGGATTGCCAAATTGTCGAGTTATTAATAAAGTTGGCGATTGTTGCGATAATACGTAAGTTCCAAAAAAAGTACAAGGACATTAGTTTTTAAAGTAAATACAATTTTTTTATTTGTAAGTTTTCTTTCCATCAAAAACCCTATTTTTGTATCTAATAATATATAATGGTTGGATTTGGTAGAAAGTGTCCCAAACGGGATTTAATGCATCCTCAAGCTCAAGGATGGATTCGTACTGCTTTCATGTATCCATCGCACGAGTGTACCCCAGATATTTTCAACATGGTTTATATCGGCCTTTTTGACTGACCATGTTAAACTCTAATATTATTCGAAAAGGACCAGTTTTTCACAGCATTTGCTGCGTCATTGGATGGATGCACCGATGCCTAGTTCTTTTTCACTTAGTTGTGATATATGAGCAAAAATCTCAATTCCAACACTAGTTTGTACAGTTCACGGTTCTGCCCACCAGTACTACCATATAATCCGTTGTATAACGCGCACTTTTTACACCAAAAATAAGATCGAAATTTATAGTTGCGCGTTATACGCGGGTTATAAAATAATAGCGGTGCTAGAGTTTAATATCACGGGGCAGGCGCCAAGTTGTTTATGTTCGCCAAGATGGGCGATAACATTACAATATGGTTACCTTGATATTTTTATCGTCTGGCGATGTGGTTGCCGTGGAGATAACGTATATTAAAAATAATTTTTATTGGTTGTGTTCCCGCGGTAATCTTATTAATTTCAGACGATTTTAATTCGATTTCTTTTCTGAATCAAACTATATTTCAGTCTTCTGTTTTATTTAATGCTATTTTCGAACATGGATATTTCTAATATCATTGGTGAGAACTAGGATATTTTTTACTAGAATGAGTGTTGTATTTTTAATTATTGCTATAAATCGTTTATTTTATTTTTAAATATGTTTTTTGATACGTTTCTTGTTTGATGAAATTCGTTGGAGAAACTTGCAGTTTTTGGAACATAGCAAGTTTTCAGTAACTTTTAATTGCTATTCATTATCAATTTAATATATACTAGCTGTTACCCGCGACTTCGTTCACGTAGAAATTTACAAAAAAGTGTTTTGTTCAATTCACAGATTTACGAAACTTAATAATTCTGTATTCCACGTTAAGAAATACATACACGCTA
>BMAO01025935.1:0-41976 GCA_019973975.1 Trichonephila clavata | reverse complement strand
TATACTCTGCCACATGGGAAGAATATTCGAATCGACTCAGCATGTATTTATAACTTTCCGATAAACCCAAATTATTGATGGGTGTTTCAATGTCGTCTGTATGTAGGGTAATTTTGTTAATACGGTTTTGAATTGAAAGCTTTTCAATAAATGTTTCAGAGATGGCCATTTTGGATCGAATGTAAGCAATGGCTTTAGGATCATTTTCACAATCTTTTGTAGGATTATTGTTAATATTTTCACGGGGCTCTGATAAATTACGAATCAGTTCATACATTAAACGATCCGACTTGGAAAATCGGCCGTCATGCAGGGCTCGTTTCATAAATTCATCGGTTCGTGAATTAATTTTGTACTTTAAATCTGCTTCTGTTCGTGACACTTGATTAGGTCGATAGATTTGTCAAAAAAGTCTTGTAACGCAAGAATGACATCACCCTTTTTGAAAAACATGCCTGGCACAGGTTTCAGGCACCATCCAGTAAAATGAAGGGCGATGAGAGTTTCCACAAAGGAATGAAATATTTCCAGACCAAAATATTGATTCAAATGTTTTTCACATATGAGATTTGTCAAATTATTGTTTCTTTTTCCACTGCACTCTCCTTTACCGGTGCTAAACATACAAACGGTGGGCTCCATATTATGACACTTGTTTTTAGTTACGAAACAAGCTATGACGGCATGGAAAAAATGGGTTGTGAAACGTCCCCCTGTGGCTGGAAAGTTTAAAGCTTTTAAGAGTACAGCAAAAAATGTTAAACACTTGCAAGCCATCGTCAAAAATAACAAGGCTTTGAATGGAGTAATTAAAACCATTTTCAGCAAAAAAGGTGTCAAGGTAACTGCTTTGGCTACAGTGGTAGGAGTAGGTATATCTTATATTGATAATTACATTCAATCCAATTCAGGATGTTTTTTACATTCGGGTTCGTCCGTGTGTAAAGTAAAAGCATTGAGTTGTTGTCAACCCGGAGCCGTGGATAAGGTACCTTTCTGCCCCGACCAAACGTTTGAAAATGTTTGCAAGGGATACAATGAAGATGCTGAAAACTCCTGCTGTCGGTTGTGCGATTGTACTTTTTACAACTGTCTACCTCATCAAACGATGGAATGTCAACGACCGACCATTGCTGAAGCCTTGTCGTATTATGCTCAAGAAATGACTTCTTCCATATGGTCAGGATTAATGTTTCTCGTACCCTGGTTAGCATGGGTTGTGGGAACTGGAATAGCGCTGCTAGTCGTATGGATTGCGTGGAAGGTATACAAGAAAACAAGGCTAAAATGATACAGTATTTACAAACGTTAAAGCTTCCCAACGACGAACTCATTGCTCACATACGCAACCGCCATCGGTTGGATCCAAGTCTTTTTCCACGTTACACGACCCCGAAACCCTTTCAAAGACGCATTACTTTGGAAATTGTTCAAAATAAACATGTGGTGGAAGCGGCCAAGGTTTATATTGAGCATTTGTTGAAAAATAAGGAAGAATATGGCTATCTGTACCATCTGATGAAACAAAATTTATACATTCGATTTGATGTGAAATTTAACGGAGAACTAGCTATAGAATGCAATCGATATGATCAAGTGGTAGAGGTCATTGACGAGCTGGCACGAGAATGGGCATGTAAAAATAGTTTAATGTATGAAGTGACTAGACTAGAGTTGTTGTATTTCTTTATCTTGTTGATTAATCCGGAAATTAATTGGACAACTGTGGATTTCCTGTTGCAGGGAACCAAAGGTCATGCTCATTTAATTGCAGCTCGTGCGAAGCAACTGACAAGCAAGCATACATAAAAAAAAAATAAAAAAAAATATTTTTTTTTTAATTCTTCTAGTTTATATTGACAGCTTCTATCAACAATACATTATTTTTTGGTTGTTCAACTTATGGTGCAGCTACCTTCAGAATGATTCAATGTCATTTCATTGGGGAGTCGTAAATTATTTACAACTTCTGCCTCCTCTGGACCCATGCTTAAAGTAATCTCATCGTCGCTCAACGTGATTCGATTTCCTTTTTCTTTTCGTTTTGCCTTTGAATCAATTTTTGTTTGAAAACAAATCTTGTGTCTCGACAATGTTAGAGCCATTTGTATCATGGACACATCCACTAGGTCCATTTTTCTTGATCCAGCATGATGTTCAAAAAAGTTTAACCACTCTTGGACTAATCTGGGTAAATGCCTCTGGGTTGGATATTCAGACATGTTTTGAGCTGCTGTTAAACACCATGCATTCAAAGGTACCCCTTTCATTTGAATTCGATGTAAAGAATATTGGGTATTGTATTGAAACGTTTCCAACACTCGAACTGAGGAATCATTCAGTAGGGAAGGATCTGCAGGTGTCAACAAACTTTGTACATTTCGGTTTAAATCATAGGTCGGACGATTTTCCAACACGGGAAAACTAAAACAAAAAAAGGATTTTTGGTGCATGAAACCCATCACGACTCCATCTACACTCACTTTTTCCATAGTCTGATCTAAGATTAAAATGGGGGAAATGTAATGAATAGGAGTCCAATAGGTACTGGGCACTTCATTATATAACGTGTACACTTCGTAAGGATAACGTACATACAAAACACGTGTAGGTTGCCTTCCATTGACGGCCAAGGCTACAAAACTCTTCTCTTCTTTGCTATTAGGACGAGTCCCATCAAACATTAAGCGAAGGGGCCATTCGATAATTAAACCCACATTTTGTAGGACTGTTTCAGACTCTTGGCCTTCGTGAGCAAGCAAATAACTTCTGTAATAGGAAGAGAGAACGTCTTGGATCAAACAATAAGGGTGTCGCATGGAAAGACGTTTTTGAATCACTCCAGCTGAAATGGCCCGTTCGTCGGGCAAATGGAAATCTTTTACCGGTTGGAAAGGAATCATTTTAGGAAGTGCAATATTTTCTTGGGTCAGGAAGGGAAGCGTGATGACATCTCGACGCGTTTTCCATTCTGAACCCACCGAGAGAACCTGTTGCATAGGTTCATTGCTGATGAGACAGATGCGGTACAAGGATTTCGGACACGTTTCAGACGGTTCAAAGTAACACCCCCCAGGAGAGGGCAAGTCATTCTTATCCAAATATAACACACAATTCTTGTACATGAAAATGTAATCACTAGCCGCTCGAGCCACACCTTGCAAATAGGCAGCCACGAGAGAAGGATCACTCACAAAATAGGGCGTGGCATACAATTGAAACGTGGCTGAATCTTCTAGCGAAGGCATAATGATTTTGGAATTGCCCAAAACGGCAGTCCAGGAATCATGTTCACAAGCTACCGTAAGAGGAGCTTCTGTTTTGAAAAACACTTTGAGAGCTTCGGCAAAAGTATGTTTGGCATCTGTGGTTAAGCGATCAAACCGATACAGGTGTAAGAGGGACCAGTTGGTAAAGGATTCATCGGCAAAATCCAAAATGACAGTAAAGTCTTCAATACGAAACGAGGTACAGCCATGAAAACGAGCGTAGAGAGAACTGTATCTTGGAAAGTTCATTCTTGCTTTATTCAATAAAATATTTTTAACAATTCGAATTGAATAAAAATAAAAAATAAAATTAAAAAAAAAATTTATTTTTTATTTTTTTTAACTAGCCTTTATAAAGCTTTTGAGATCTTTTCAACATTTCAAAGGTAGCTTGATGCACACCAAACAAGTTGCTGCAAAGTCGTTTCCATTGATTCAAGTACGCCTGATGAGTTTTGGGAAATAATACAGGTACAGACGCATAATCTTCTAACCATTCCGCGTGTTCCTTCAAATAATCTTGGCGTTTCTTTGGATCTGTATTGAACCAACTCAGCAAGTCTGACATTTTTAATTTGGTTTTTAGCAACAAAAATACCAGCAACGCCATTTCTTCCGTGTCTTTCAACTTTTCAACACGAGTGTGTATTGTTTGCATTTGATCCAATGTAAACACTCGTCCTTTTCGTTCCATCTTGATTCAAAACATGTCTGATTCTTTCCCTCAATGGGAATCGGTTCAAAGATTGAATGAACAAATCAAGGTGACACCACCAACGTGCCAATACGTTCTTTTGTTGCATCAAACCAACTGTTTCAACATTGAAAAAGATTTACGAAAACTTTTAAAAATTAACCATAAACCTCTCGTCTGGTTTATCAACACGTTTCAAAAGCACCGAGTTCGAGTGGAATACGCAGTCTTATTTACGCAAAGGGAACTGAGCGTCTTTGGACCCATTGCCACCCAACAAACCCATGGCATCCTGTCCAAACGATTTCAAAAAATCTATGGAGCCTTTCAACCCACTTTTGTTGGGCTCTCCTGGTGCATCAAAAAGCTGTGGGGTGGACGAAACCCTCCCTTCCCAACCATTTCAGTTGAAACCTTTAGAGACCGAATTACAGACTAAGTTAAGAGATTTATTGCAACAGCAAGTCGCGTATCAATGTTTAAAGGGAGGAAGGGAAGAAACAATCGAACAGCATCGGTGGAAAGTATTGCAACAGGTAGCGGAATGGTTACATATACCCCATGCTCTCAGTATGAATCAAAATGCTTACGTCAAGGATCAGCTGCTCCAGCTCTTGTCGAAAGGCATCAAGAGAAAAAATTTAAAACACATACCTCAAGACGAATCGGAATGGATCCATTTGTTAAATGTATGGTTACGACAAAGTACCATGGATCACGATGTCAAAGAACGAGACATTTACCAATTGCTGGCCGTGGATGGATTTGATGGATTTGAAGCAAAGCATTTAAAATTTTATCTTTCGGTGATATTGGATCAAAAAGTGGTACGGCACGAATACAGGTTTCACATTAAAGCCGTACGTGCCATGTATCGATGGTTCGAGTCTCAACCTAAAGTGTCTAGTTTGACTGGAACAGATTCGGGATGCGTTGTGTTTCTAACGCTGTTGCAGCTGTACATGAATAAATTACAACTGATGGACGATGAAGTGACGTTACAAGTACACCTTGCCAAAAGATTGGCGGAAGGATTTTTACATCGAAACGCCAATTATTACAAAGATGTTCGAAATGTAACAGAGGTTTTGTTGCAAGAATTGGGCAATATCTATGTAGAGGAATGGCAAGGAAAAGATTGGACATGCGTGGCCAACGAACAACTTGCTCGCTTAATGAATAATAAAACATAAATAAATGTAAAAAAAAAAAAAATTTTTTTTTTCGTTGGTTTGTTAAATAGGTAAATAGTTCATGTTGCTTCACATAAAATTCAATAGTGATGCACCATGGAGGATACACAAGAAATTTTACTCCAGGATGATCCTAACCGATTTGTCACATTTCCCCTTCAACACTTAGATCTGTGGCTCCTGTACAAAAAGGCTGTTGCTTCCTTCTGGACGGCAGAAGAAGTGGATTTGTCTAGAGATGTGGGGGACTGGGAAAGATTAACCCTCGATGAACGGCATTTTCTTTCTCATGTTTTGGCCTTTTTTGCCGCCAGTGATGGTATTGTGATTGAAAATTTAGTGGAACGCTTTGCTCGTGAAGTAAAAGTGAGTGAAGCTCGTTGCTTTTATGGCTTTCAAATTGCCATTGAAAATATTCATTCAGAAATGTACAGTCTGTTGATTGAGACCCTTATTCGAGATCCTCAAGAAAAGAATAAATTGTTTAACGCCATTGAAACCCTTTCTTGCGTAAAGAAAAAGGCAGAATGGGCTTTGAATTGGATACAAAATCCGTCCTTTGCAAAAAGATTGGTAGCTTTTGCCGCTGTAGAAGGAATCTTTTTCTCTGGTTCCTTTGCGGCCATTTTTTGGTTAAAGAAACGGGGATTAATGCCTGGATTGACGTTTAGCAACGAGTTGATTAGTCGAGATGAAGGGCTACACTGTGATTTTGCCTGTCATTTGTTTAATCATTATGTGAACAACAAACCCTCTAAACATGAAATTGTACAAATTGTATCAGATGCCGTCAAGATTGAGCAAGAATTTTTAACAGAGGCATTGCCAGTGTCCCTCATTGGCATGAATTGTACATTGATGAAGCAATATATTGAATTTGTGGCTGACCGTTTATTGTGGGAATTGGGGTGTGATAAAATTTACAACGTGGAAAACCCTTTTGATTTCATGGAATGTATTAGTTTGGAAGGGAAAACAAACTTTTTTGAAAAACGTGTAGGGGAATACCAGAAGTGTGGAGTCATGTCCAACAAGGAAAATCATACTTTCAAATTGGACGAAGACTTTTGAGGTTAATTTGGAATCGCAAGAAACTCGGCGGAAAGTAAGAGACATGGTGGAATCATTAAAGTAAGAGACATGGTGGAATCATTAAAGTAAGAGACATGGTGGAATCATTAAAGTAAGAGACATGGTGGAATCATTAGAGAACAAACACGTTTATTAAACATATTGCATTTGTGTAAGTAGAGTGAGAAATAAAATTTGTAATTAAAAAGTAGAACAATCAAACAGTTCTTAAAAAAAAAAAAAATTTTTTTTTTTTTTTAAGATTGTACTTTAAAACTTTGAGGCACAAACAAGATTGCTCATACTAGATAGATACCCTCTTATCAACATGGTTAAAATACTGGTCGAAATTCAAGCGTCCCATGTAGGCATTGGCAAATCCACCTTTGCCAAGGAATTCAATAAACCTTGGGTGGATGATTGCATTCAACTGGTGGAATCTGATCCATCATTCTTTTATGGAGATACAAATGAATATGGGGATGGTAATGATCAGTTTAAAAATTTGCTTAGTTGTTATTTAGTTTTGGAAAATTTTGCTGCTAGTTTGGATAATGTAGCCAGCAAATTGGGATCTGACTGGACCATTATCGCGAGTCGAAGTCCCATTATATCGTGTATTCAGTTTGCCAGTCAAGATGTAAATTGGAAACCAATGTTGAATTACTACAAAAGACGATTGAAACATTTAGGTGTGGATGCCGTCCTGGTTCTGGATTATGGAACAGATATTCAGAGGAATGAGGAAGCAGTGCAAATGGGATATAAACGCATGTGGGTTCGCGGAAGAAAATTTGAATGGGAAGCCTTTGATACATATGAAAAATACAAGAGTTTTTTCCAACGTGCCGAACAAGTAAAATTAGATGTGGTTGAAGCAATCAAAAAGGATGAATATTTTCATTACGAGGAAATGCCCTTTGATGGCTTTAAGGAGAAGGACTTGGAAATTGCCAAGAGATGCATTGCAACAACAAAATTAATATTAAAGTGAATAGTACATAAAAAAAAAAATTTTTTTTTTTTAGTGTACTTTTTAAACTTTATAAGGCAAGCTTAATTGAAAAAGTCTTTATCGACAACCAAGCAAGACAATCACAATGTATTATTTTCGTCGCTACATGGAATCCATCGTGGAAAAGGCTCATGCTCTTCAAACCATTACTATGGAGCAATATGCTCGCATTTTACAATTTTATGAAGAGGATACTTTTGTGATTGCGGGACAGGAAGGAGTTGATACTTTACGTTCTTTTATTCCCCATTTAGAACAAACTCGTTATGATTCCAGCAAAGATTTATACTTTATGAAGGTCAAAGAGTGGCCTCATTTGAAACTCATGTGTTTAAAATGTGCTCCCTCCAACCCATGCATCTGGAAATATTTTACCGAGCAAGACAAAGAGTTGTTCGAGTACCGAATTGATACATTTTCAATACTTTGCCCACCCTCCTTGCCTGCTGGAGACAGTTCTCACGCGTCGGGGCATGGAACGAATTAAATTTTCAAAATATTCCTCGGGTAGCTCATGAAACACTTGCAACACATCTTCCCACAACTGATCACGATTCCTCACTCCAGTTTGACGCCAGTGAATCTCTAAACGACGGACCAATTCAGCCCACACATTTTCCACTGGATTCATGTCGGGTCCTTTGGGAGGCCAATCGTGCATCACGTTTACATTGTGCTCTTTCAACCATTGTTTAGTCTGTTTACTAGTGTGAACTGAAGATAAATCTTGCATAAAAATGAGTTCTCTCTCTTCATGAACCTCACACAATTCAGTTTCTATGGAGGAAAGGATATGCTTAATGTAATAGTCGGTATTCATGGTGGGTCGTTCAATCCGATGTAGGGCCCGAATTCTACCATTCCCTCCAAAGGCCATCCACACACATAGGGTGAATCGAGGACGTCCATAGACGGGATTGGAAGAATGCACTAGGTATTGTTCATCAAATCGATCACTTCCCTGAACAGGTCTGTAGACCCTTAGAGCGCCCCACTGGACGATCGAAAAATCTTTTCATCGGAAAAGACGACCCGATGCCATTCGGAAACGGACCAATGCAATTTAGAATGGGCATAGACATAGCGCATTTGACGATGAAATTGAGTTAAAAAGGGCTTACGGGCCGGAGTACGACATTTTAATCCTTTTTGTTTTAAACGATTTCGGACCGTATCCACGCTACACGCAGGAGTCCATTCCTTTTGTAAATCCACAGCACTTAGAAAGGGATCTTTGCGAGAAGCCTCGTATAAGTTTTGATCCGTGTGGGCATCGGTGACTCGAGGTCGACCCGACTTGGTCGTGGCCGATTCTCCCCGTCGAATAATCCAATAATGCACGGTAGAAGGGGATAAACCCAACATTTGAGCAATTTTTCGTTCCGATACATGCTCTTCATCATACAAACGATAGATGGCATGACGAAACTCCATGCTTGTTTTGTTTGACAACAATCAAGAGACGATGGAAACTACCTGGTTATATTGTCCAAAGTGTCAAATTCGTACCGAGACGCTAAACACGAAAGCAGTCGTATCAAAAAAGAATCAACCCATGATGCAGGGAAATTGTGTCAAATGTCAGACTAAAAAAAGTGGATTTGTGAAAAGAAAACAAGACCATGAATTTTCTGGAACTGATTCGTCCTCACCTATGTCATGATCCTGACCGCATGAGCATTGTAGCCCTTTCCAATCAACCTCCTGCCATAAGATGTGAAACGTGTCAGCAGACGCCTATTCCCAACGTGTACTCTTTTATTCGAGAGGCCGCCGATGCTGATTTGCTGGGAGCCTGTCACTTGGCGCAAATGTATCATATGTTAACAGGAGATGAAGAGGTGCCCGTTCCTTTTGCCCTGGTGTCCATAGAAGGTATATTACCCAAACGCGTGGAGAATCAGCCCATTCGAAGATTGTATGCCAGTGTCAAAATTTTGAAAGCTTTAAATGCTCCATTTACTCAAAATGCTACGATGGAGAAACCTACCATGGAAATGCAACACTTTTTGACGGATTACATGAATGCCATTACCCATGCCAAACCCCAAGAACCCCTAAAAGATAGCGAAAAGATGGTGTTGAATCATTTGCTGGAAAACCTGCATCAAGCCATGGAGTCTAAAGAATTTCAAGATAATAAATTTGACTTTTATTTTGAAAAATTGGTTCCCTATGTGAAAGCATGCCGGGAGGATTGGACCCCTCTCCCACCCGAAGAAGAAGAATCCAGTCTCATAAAACAATTGCTGAATCAGTTGCAACGATCGATGGCGATTCGTAAAATGTTTAGTCGTTATTGTATTCCATTTGATATATTTCATGTATTGGTAGGATGTTATGCCTGCTGTTCAGATATTGGAATGGTGGCCAATTGGGCTCTGGATTTAATGGCTCGCATTTGTCGAGGTCAGTTTTTCTGGAAAGAATATGAATCATGTACCTTTGTACAGCAAATGTTGCGTGGGATCAAATCAGACATTTCCTACAAACGAAATACAGATTTGTATTATGTGATGCGCTCAATTCAAAAAGGAGAAGGGATAGAGTGTCTATCGGAAAATTTTGCAAAATATGGCCAGTTGGAAAAAATAATCAAAGAGAAAATTCAGGCTCCGTCGGATCTGGTGGAGATGGTAACGCATCAGCTGTTTCCCAATATTCTCTTTGACCATCATGCCGATCAATTGGCATTTAATATTGCCATGGGACACGTAGCGTGTAGTATGGATTTAAAAACGGCTCAAGTGAAAAAGGGTGCTTTTGCAAAAGCCAGACGCTTGTATGGTATCATCAGTCAATTGGTGAAACAGGTAGAGGCTTTTGATGCTCAATACCCCATACCCTGGACTATTGATACTTTAAAATTATTTATGGTATCAGACTCTAACATTGAAAAGAATCTAACAGAAATTGCCGCTGTAGTGTTTGAACCCGATGAAGGAGAATAATAATGAAAAAAAATTTTTTTTTTTTGTAGTCATGTTCTTTTATATGCTAGGCAAGTTAAGATGCTTCAACATTTCAGCTCTTGTCATAAGCAAAGCTATTGTGCATCCATATTTAATACCATGGAGAATACTGTATTTTTGAATCAGATGGCTGAAAGTTTCCTCCACAAAGTTTTTATGCCTGGAAGCAATGATTTAGTAAATATACATACGTTGAAATATCGTACTTTGAATGATTTCATGTGTAAGTTGGACCTTACTTTCCAAGGTCTCAATCAGTTGATAAACACTCATTCTCCAGTGGATCCAGAAGTAGCCAAGGTTATCCAGCGTTGGACCCAGAAGTATGATGGTGTTGAAAGCATTTTGGCTCAAGATTTTGTCAAAAATGAACGACTAAACAAATTAATTCAGACCATGGTTAAGAGTGGTCAATCCAACATTATTAGTTCTCTTTTGGCAATCGATGGCTTAATAGGACCCAAATTAAATACTGGACCTCATTTTGATTGTAAAAAGTACCTGCAGAACCTGAAATATAGCCTGTCTGGTGAGCCAGGACGTTATGATCGTGAAGAGGATGACCTGGTCAAGAGGACTCATGTGTGTGCCATACGGGAAGTATATAAGGAATTGGAAAATTACCAATCGGATATAGATTCAAAATTAATGTATTCTGTGTACCAAGTCATGAGTCATATACTGAAAGAATCGGCAGGATTGGAATTACCCATAGGACCTGGTATTCCCATACCAGACAATGTGATGGAAGCATGTTCAAACATATATTGGGCCAATACATCTTGGGAATATTTCAATAGTTTAGTGGAAATTTTGAAAAGTAAAATCAGCACTCCAAAAATGAAAAGTAAAATCAACACCAATAATATAGACCCTACATCTAATACTGATAAAAATAATTTAGCCAAAAAAAGAAAAAAGGAAGAAAAATCTTTATAATAATAATAATAATAATAATTTAAAAAAAAAATTTTTTTTCAGCTTTCAAGTTTATAGCTAGTACAAGTTTCAAGAGTGGTGCATTACTCAAGATGACTTCCAGCAAAACAGTTCGTTTCAATTTACCTCCTTCTTTTCAAAGGATTGAACCAGGTGAAACAAATTACATACATCAGCTCTTGAGAGATGGAAGTGACAGATTACGAGGTGAATGCAATTCCCTTCAAATGCATCCCAGGACACAACTGAGTAAAGCTGTACAATTGTTTCAAGAGTGCCGTTTGAAAGAAGTTACTGTTGTGTATGGAAATTTGGGTCGCCTTCCCCTCATCTTAACCTATTTTTTGGATTATTGTTTTTCAGCTCAAGAATCTGTGGTGGTGGTAGCCAATTGGGACATTGATTGTCCCTATCAAGTCCAACCCTCCCTCTCGTCTGTGGACTTTATGATTCTTGTGGAACCTTATTTTGGCTACGTAGTTCAAAAGCCTTCCTACGTGAAGCATTTGATTGTTCTCACAAGTCACTTGTCCCTCTCGCTTCCATCCTGTCAGCTGAAAAA
This sequence comes from Trichonephila clavata, assembly GCA_019973975.1. Taxonomy (NCBI): domain Eukaryota; kingdom Metazoa; phylum Arthropoda; class Arachnida; order Araneae; family Nephilidae; genus Trichonephila; species Trichonephila clavata. The sequence goes on along the minus strand of BMAO01025935.1, from coordinate 30,261 downwards.
ACTCCACGTAGGAGCACCATCCTCTGATATTTGTCCCATAACCTCATCTGATCCTGCTACGCTGCTGCAACCCCCCATGTTTCACGATGGAAAGGTGAATCAAGTGTCATTGAAAGGACTCGTGCAATTGGACGTGACTCGTTCTAAATCGGCACATGAAGGGTTTTTGCGAATTTTAACGGGTCATGAAATGCTTCGGAACCGGCCCTATACTTTGAAAATATCACCAAGAGACGAACAAAGATTAAAAGTTCACCTTCGAATCACTCGCGAAAAACTCATTGGATTAGAGGAAGAGTAACACAAAAAGAGCCATCATGAACCCATGTTTCTTGTGTCTTCACTCTCTTGTACAAAATCGAGAAAATGTATGGACTTTGGATTGTGAACATGAATTTCACATTTATTGTCTCCGTGCTCATTCTCCACGGAAATGCCCATTGTGTCAAGTTCCTTTAAGCCGTCAAGATGTGCAAATGTTGAAAATTAGAACTATTCGACGACGGGAACGAGCCTGGTTTGAAAGAGATTCTGGTTACGAATCTGCTTAAAAGGTTATTTATGACGGGTTAAAAAGTTTTTGGCACACTTTCTGTAATACGGAAGAAACCATTTCAGAAATGCTGCAGCATACGGGATATTAGTCTGATTAGACAATTGTTCAACATTTTCCTTTTTTAAAAATAAACCACTGGCCCATTCCAAAGAATGACATTCCACTTGAAGGTCTTGGATGGTTTGATGAGGATTAGCATATCCCAAACACCAAGCGATTGTATTGCTGAAAAAATATAAGGTGTTGTCGTCATCTCGACAGACAATCATTTCATACGGAATATGGTTTTGTTGATTATGAAATGTACCAGGTGGAAATTGAAAGTGCGCCCAACGACGTTGCTGCTTTGCCATCACAAGCTTGTTCTAAAAAAAAAAAAAAAATTTTTTTTTTAATACTTGGTTACCTTTAAATAACAGTAAAGCTTCCAACACATTTTAACGATGGCACATGTCCATGTACCATACAATTCTATACAAGAACTTGTGGAGGGATTTCAAGTGCTCAATTCAATTCGGGATGCAGCTCTTCCGGACGATACGTATCAAAAACCCAATTTTGTACTTGTAGATCCCCATCATTACTTTGGATCTTATGGTGGTCTCATTTACAAAAACATTTTGGACCGTTATCGACTCGAGCTCCACGCTTCTCATTCCCTCAGTGATGATATTGGATTTGGGGTTTGTATTGTGTGGTGGAACACAACGAAACCAGATTTCGTTGGAGACCAATATGCTTTGGCTGCCGAAGGACGGGTGGCGGTCACTCCTCGTATGTTTGAATCCATGAAAGTAAATACCCTACGCCAAAAGAAACCGCCCAAGAGCAACTATTACGGAGATAAACCTTGGCGCATAAATGCTGCATCCTTTTCCAATTCAGACTCTGAATAATTGTTAGATGGAGATGATTGAGGAGATGTATGATACATTTTTCTTGCTGTTACCTTGTTGTGAATGTTGAACCATATCAATTGGTATTGTGTGTATTCGTCCAACAATTCTGATTTCATTTCTTGCACGATATGGCGCATATGAGTCATACAAATACCACATCGTAGCAATCGGTACAAGGGCTCGGTAATTAATTCACGCCACATTTTCTTGGCCATATCAATATCTGGATGACTGGAAGCGTCTCTCATGTCCATAGCTTCAGCCATCCAATGGAGTAAACGCCAAAAGGATGAGCCAAATTGAACAATATTTAAAAAGTTCAACTTGTCAAAATTTCGTTCTGCCAACGTGAGGGAATCTATCATGGAAATGTTCAATTCCTGGGTCATAAATTGACGCAAGGCGGAAACACGTCCTTCATGGACTAAATCAAATATTAGATTGTCCAAGAGAAAAAAATGTCTTACAGTCCATCTCACGTTATACAATAGAGTGAGTGTAGCAAATAATGTATGCCTCAACAGACTAATCCAAGCTTGTACGGCTTCATGAGTTTCTGGTTTGCGAAAAGTACGAATGTGCATTTCTTCCTTAACAACGGCTACTAACCGTAGCAAAAACATCATGGTGGTTTGATCTAATCTTTCTTGGGGAGTACTCTGACGAAATTCATCTTGAAAAAGTTTGGTATCCCATGGAACTTGAATGGAATCCATTTGAGTGGCAAGTCGTATAACTCTTTGGACAAAGGGATCTTCTTCTTGATGAAGAATCTGAAACAAAGCCGCATGATTCACATTGCCCAAGTAAGCCTTTCTAAGTAATTGGTATGTACTATGTCTCATCTTGTCTTTTGGAAGAATAAAGTAATCATGTGTAAGGTGATGAAATGTAAAGTGTGTGAAGAAACGATTGGGTTTGAAGTGTGTTCGAACCCAAATGTTTGTTATGCTCAAATTGAAAAACGGGGATTGTGCACTCTACATGCCAGAGCAAACGGATAATTTCTTTAAAAAAAAAAAAAAATTTTTTTTTTAAGGTATATTATGTGTTTATAAGCAAGTTGATTAGAGTATATGTTAAACAAGTCATGCCATTTCAACATTTGGATCTTTGCGTGCGTTGTCCTCAACTGGCCTGGAATAAAACTTTATTAACTTTTTATTTGGCTTCATATTTTCGTCTCTTTCATACAGATATTGTTTCTTTCAAGGTGTTTCCCGTTTCTCAGTGGCAATATCAAGGTTCTTTTATTCGCTTCTCTGTTACCATTTGGTGCAATTATGGTTCATCTGTACGTCCCTCCAGAATTGTTAAACGACACTTTTCTTCAGCACGTCGCTCAAGAAAAACTCATTACTTTGGAAACTCACGAGCCCGAGGATTGCGCTCACATTGAACACCATCCCGTATGCGCTTGTACCTCCTCTCATCAATTGGTGGTTCAGGACAAAAGTATCATTGTGGCTCGAGACCAGCACGTTGTAAGTGCTTATCCCTGTTATGCTCTTCCCAAAGAAAGCACGGCTGCAGAAATTGTCACTATTGTGACTTGGCTCACTCGACATCAATTTTGGACCTTTGGCACGGCTTTGGAACATGGCTCATTGGTCCGGTATCTCACCCCTCACCTCATCTTTTCTATGCAACCTCATCCCTCTTGTGACCAATGTATAAAACAAACTTTGGAGGGAGAACCCGTGTTTTGTTTAAAAAGTATTGTGCTTTCAGGTCAAAACAAAGGTCCCACCTTAGAAAGTGTCTTGTAATGCCTCGACCCAGCAAGTATGAATTGCAACACGCCATACGTTATGCTACCGAACTTTCGACCCAATATTTATTGGAAAAGTATCGGCAACGTTATCCTCATTATTTTCAACATGTAGAAATAAAAGTACGTCCAGCCACTCGCCAAGATTATTATATTCCCCTTTCCCTTGCTAAAGAATGTATTGTGGTAGACACCATTCACTTTACAGAAGTGGGATGTAAGCGACTCGGTTGCTTTCCTTTCAAATCGGATGGTGTACCTTGTACTCGGAAGGATGGTATGCAATGGACCCGATTATCCAATCAATTGGTTTTGTCCTGCCAACCCAGTTGTCAAGAAATGACGACACCCATTGATGCAGAATGGTGGGGAACGCGTTGTGTCATGGTGAATCCTTTGAAAAAAGTATTGGCTTCGTTTCCTGAACAAGTCTTTGGTATGCACTCCAAACATCCCTTGCATGCGGGTTTGGATTGGAGAAATGGCAACCTTTATCTCAATAATAGGTATTGTCAAGCTTATGGATTGGAATTTGATGGAAAGGAATGCTATTCTTCGATCGATCAAACCATTGGGGAATTTTTCTTGGGAAAAACCGTTTACCGAGCCCTGAAAACGGCTGCTATTCAACCTCCAAATTATCCCCATATTCCCCCGGTACCCTCCCTGCCTGTGGTTCCATTGGAGGTGAATTTGAGTGATACTATTCCCTTACCGGATACGTCGCAGGTGGCACGGGAAGTAGCAGCCGAATTATTGGCTGATTTTGGCGTGGACATTGCCTCGCATGTCGTGGAAAACGTATTACGAAAAAAGGCTCCTAAATTGCTATTGAAAGCGGCCGGCAACCTTCCCATTCAATCGGCTTTGACACAAGCAGTTTTGAATCAAACTCTTTCCTTGTCAGTGAAATCATTAGCCACAGCCGGAAAAATAATGGCGGGAGCCACAAATGTTTTGGCAGTGTATAGCGTCATATCCATCATTTTAGATGTCGTGGACCCATTTCATTATGAAAATGTATTGACCGCAGAGGCTTTGGAATCCATCAATAAACGTTTAGACTTGGTGTACTTTCAACGAAAAAATAATTTCAATTCTGAAGTGATGCCTGAAATGGTATGGGATAATCTTTTGGGGGAAGAGGATGAATCGGATAGATATGAATTTATGGCCAACAAAATTCAAGAATATTTGAATGCCCTTCAAGCCAGCGATAAAATAAATCATGAAACCACATTACCTATATTGAAACATTTCAACATGTCAAAACAAAATAAATATTACCAAAGGACATTACATTTGGTGATTGTTTTCATGATGGTAATATTGGGAATGTTGTTTGTACATTATGTTCACATTTGGTCCATAATAATTTTACTTGGAGTAATATTTTTGGGAAAAACACCATATTAATAATAACATTAATAATTAAAAAAAAAATTTTTTTTTTTTTTGGCTTTATATAACGAGTCTTCTTTTCTTTATTGCAATGACTGCATTCCGTGGTATGGTATCTCGTCTAATTGGATGTGTTTTGGAACAATGACTTAGCAAGTAACTACATGCTTTATTGGGAATTCTACGAACTGTAAAATCCCTGTCATCATTATGGAATGTTAGTCTGTGGGGTGGATAATCATATACCAATTCTCGTCTAGAGTTTCCCCAATCCAAGTAGGGAGATCTTTGAACTGTAAGTCTTCTTCTCTGACGCCGTCTATTGGGTTGTCTGTTTGATGGTCCTGGACTAGGAGATCTTGAACGGTTAGAAGCCGAATTAGAATATCTTGAACCATTAGATACTGAACTAGAAGATGAACGAGCTGGACTAGGAGATCTGGAACGATTAGCAGCTTGACTCGGCGACATTGAACGATTTTCATTAGTAGCTTGACTCGAAGAACGATTTACATTAGCAGCTGGACTTGTAGATCTGGAACGATGTTGACCAGCCGTTGCAGGTCTTCTTCCTCTCCTACCAGCCATTGCAGGCCTTCTTCCTCTCATAGCAGCCGTAACAGGTCTTCCTCTCATAACAGCCGTAACAGGTCTTCCTCTCACAACAGCCGTAATAGGCCTTCTTCCTCTCATACCAGCACGCCTTGCTGGACTTTTTCCTCTTCTACCAGCACGCCTTGCTGGACTTGACGACCTTCTTCTGTTGGCAGCAATCCTTGCTGAACGTCTGGTAGTTTTGCTAGGTGAACGACTTCTGGAACGAATTTGGGCAGCAGCTGGACTCGGAGATCTTGAACGATTTTGCGCAGCAGCTGGACTCGGAGAACGACTTCTGGAACGATTTTGGGCAGCAGATCGGCCTGCAGAACGACTTCTGGAACGATTTTGGGCAGCAGATCGGCATGCAGAACGACTTCTGGAACGATTTTGTGCAGCAGCTGGACTCGGAGATCTTGAACGATTTCGTTCAGATGGATTAGCAGATGAACTTCGGGAACGAGATGAACTCCCAGAACTGTAACCTTCACTTGAAGACATTTGTCTTGGTAATGGAGGTATAGTTACCTGGGGAGGTGTCGGGGGTGGTAACGGAGGATAATCTGGGAAAACATTTTGCGGTGAATAATCTGCAGGTACATCAAGAATATCGAAATAGGGTTCTATTGTCAAATTTTGAAAATTAATCTCATTGGCATGACTCATATTTTTCCTTATCTTGTTTACTAATCTTTTATTCGGTAAACATTTCCCACCCAATGCTCCAAATTATACATGGTGGCGGCTTTACAAGCATCTGTTAAAGTGTTGGGTGCCACGTATTCAACACCTAAAAATCTTCCTTTGGGAATGGAAAACGTTTGGTGGATACATCCCGACTTGTAAAAGGGAATCAGGGACAAAATATTTCCAATCGCTGTCACGTTTCCATGCTCAAACGTTTTACAAAACAATTTATCTAAACAATTTTGGACAAATTGATCAAACGCTTTTCTGCCCCCGCTTTGGGGGAAACAAATCATCCACTTTTTGACAAAATTCTTATTGGCCAACATGTAATCAAACGAATCCCAAATAGCTAAAAACATATGAAAAGGACTGGAATATCCCGTCAAGTTTATAAGAACATAGGTATCGGGAGTATCCAAGGCCCCATCGGCCCGCCCAGAGAGCGTCACCTTATGGATAGCATCCACTTGCACTTGTTGGATGGAAGGTGTTTGAATCGAATGATCCTGAAGGGAAAGTAATTCCTGAGTGTTACGAGTCAATTCCATTACATTGAGAGTATGGAAAAAACTGACAAATGTCCAGATATGTTCGGGACGAGTTTTGTAGGTAAAATGACTTGTAAAAACAACCATTCGTGTGGCTTGAGCTGGTTTTTCCAAGAGTTGATAAGGTGCGGGTTCCAAAACCACGTATAAATCACATGGTTGATCGTGATTGGGTTTAACAACACGAATGCGTTCATCTGGAGTACTGGAACACAAATAATGTGGAGAGTAAATAGCCACGTTCAACTGAGGATCTGCAACGAATGCATCAAAAAGAACTCGGGGATATCTCCCAAGGTTTCCAAAGACGAGGACGTAATCATGGCGAAGAATAAATTGAAGCAAGTCTTGTACAGAATTCATTTCAATGTACTTGTTTTGATGACTTGATAGAAATGAAAAAGAATTGTATGTACGTATGAAAAAAAAAAAATTTTTTTTTTTTTTTTTGTAAAGCTAGTGTTTAAGTTGTGGGTCAGAGTAACATTTTCATTTAGCTCTTATCATCTTATTGAATTCGTCTTTCTGAATGCAATTCCAAGAGACGATAATTGCAGTTTGCATTTAATATTGCCACCATTTCCACTATCCGATTCAGTGCAACATCAGCTCTTTGGTCATTTCGTGGCTTATCTTCATTCAATTCATCCATCAAATCTTCCACCGACTCTCGATCATTATAGCTTATTTGGTGAAAATCCCCATTGAGTCGTTTTTGTCTCAGAAATTCACCCAAGTTAAACTTTTCCAACCTTTTTTTTCGATTGAGAGGTGGTAACACTCGAGCATTTAAATAACTTTTGGTACCTCCATCATACACAAGTTGAGGGCAAGTTTCGCTGGGGGTAACATCCTCAGTCTCATTCATACTATGTTGAACCTTTTGAACGACCCATTCATTATAAAAATTTCTTAAATTTTGTTCATGATAATTGGGAAACGTCTCACGAAAGATTTGCTGAGCTCTTGTTCGTTCTTCTGGCTGCAAATTGATAAAATCAACCAAATCATTAAACATTCTTTGAAACACTACATCCTTGGTCTGAAGCTTTCTCACCATCTCGTCGGGCGTCTCGGAAGAAGCCATCTTGTTTATGGATTCCTTCAAATCGTATGAGGTTATTTTGCGCCAGTTGACCAACAAACCTCTTCAACACATTCTCTTTCAACCTCCTACGATTACGTTGACCTTTGAAGATGGAACAAAACTCACGGAAAAGTTTGATTTACCTCTGAGGTTATTTTTAATCAGTTTGCAAGATGTGCAATTTGAACGCAAAGAAACGACTCCTGATTGCATCTCTACTCCGTTGGGTTATTTCAAATTATTAGGCTGGCAATCCGGAGAGGCCGCCATATTTCAAAGAGATAATGTCAAACTGGCTATTTTATTTTCATAACAGCTAAAATATCATCCATTTTTTCACAAGTGTAACGGTATTTTAAATATTTAAATACCGTAATGGATACTAGAGCCATAAAAATAACAAGCGTCAAGACGATAAAATGAAAGCGAAAATCAGTAGAGTGAGATTGGATAGTTAAAACTCCAATAGAGTACAATAAGCCTCCAGCTAGGGAAAAAATACCAAAGGGTTCCAAAGAAGATACTGTCAACTTCATAGTCGAGTTTTGGCAATGACCAAGTTTTCAAATACTTGATTCCAAAAAGAATCGTGAATTGCCAATGAATTTAGCAAATGTGTTTTATAAGGCTCTATATGTGGAAGAATTTGAGCAAAATTCAGGACAGTATCTTGCTTATTGGTCAAGGGTTCCTGAGACAGCCAAATTTTTAAATTTTCCCAAAGATGATTCCACGTGGGAAAGGTACGACTCTTTTCAGTAATGTACTTTTGAAAATATTCAGCATCCAAATGATTTTCCAAAAACGAGTCTAGTCCAGCGACAGTAACTCTCAAAATCTGCTCGGCATTCCATTGACCATCCATAATGAAAACAATACTTGATTATTTAAAAAAAAAAAAATTTTTTTTTTTTTTACGTATTGTGTGCTTTTAAGGCAGCGATACATTTTAAGATTTCATTTCTTGACTTGCGAATCCAGTGACAATGGCTGAAACTAACATACAATTGTTTTCCGAAGAAGAATGCCAGGTATGGGAAGAGCGGATAAAATCTTCTTTTCCAGAAGCTTGTTGCTCCTCTCCACAGATTTGCTCAACCTTACGACAAGTCCGTGCTTTGGATGAACCTCCGACATTGTTTAAATTTTGCAAAAACTGTGGAGCTATTCAAAAGAAATGATATTTTACGAGTAGTACGCTTTGACTTTGGCTATCGTTTTTGTCAAGGTGTCTTCTACCCATTTACCCACCGATTTCAAGTGCTCGTCATTATGAGTCGTCATGTACATCATGTAAGCGGTCAATCCCATCGTCAATACAATCAAAAGCAAAAATATCCAGCGTCCCGTCATGACAGTCACGGCACTTAATATACAATTTACATAAATTGTCGTGTACAATAATACCCCATTTACGACGTGGCGTTTGTCCATCTTGTTTAAGGTTTACGGTCAAAGGCAAAATCTGGAACAGCATATTTGACATTATAGGTGGGAAGAGTAATCGATTTTTTGGTAAAATCTTCTTTTTTTACTAGAAATCCACCTCCAAACCTAGAAATTATTTTCTCGTCTTCTGTCCACACAACATCGGGAGGATGTGTAACCCGATATTTGTATTCAATGGCTACACTTTGATCCATAGTCTCCAGTTTAAAGGCATTTGTAGGACTTAAACCTGCCAAAGGAATATCCATCAATCTATTGTTCATCTTGATGCGATTCGGAGGTGGAGTGGTGGGTAAAATACGTTTCACTTCGTGCGCAGGAAACGTGATAACCGAGTGAGGAGGAAGTAAACCTTTCATGTCAGCCGGTACACAGGCCCACCGTTTATCATTCACCTTGGCAATCCCTTTGGTATCGGACGAAGGACAAAAGACGAAGGGTTGTGATTCGTCGCAGGTGGCGTACATTATTTGGTCAAACACAAAATGTCCCGATTCTAAATGTTGCCCAGGTCGGCATTTCTCATTGGTAGATAGCTCTTGCACCTCTCTCTGGGACCAATACAAAGCCGGGTGAGAAATGGGTTGTTTTATGAGACGGCGGTCTGTTTTACGAAATGTGCATTGGGACGCATCTCTCAATTTTATCGAGAAAGGAAGTTGAGTTAAAAAGGGATACAAGACACAATCGGGATGACTGCAAGCATTGTACGTTTCCAAATAGACTGATTCGGGATCTCTGCAGGGTTGAGCGGAAGGTATTTTATTATAATCCCATGCTTCCATCCAGTTGTCAGGTCGTAAAGAATCCAGTTGAAATAAATAAATTCCTTTAAAAGAGAAGGCATGTTTTACACGCGGTCGACATACTACTCCATCAAAAAATTGCTGAGCAGCACACGATTCCACCTTTTGGGTTTGACAGTCAAAATATACTCCTGGGTTACCCGATACAACCACTTTGGAAACGGTACCATCGCAGGCAGATTCTGATTTGAATCGTTTTGGATGAATATGTTGCCCGGGAAATAATGCAACCCGTTTTCGTTGATTTCCTTCGCATTTAATCCCGCTGGTTGCATCCAATCGTTCTGAAAATTTCCAATTCCTCACGTGTTTGGTAAATTCGTGCACGGGAACCATCACCAAAGGATCATCCGATTCAACATTGGTACAAAATTCAGGAATGGCGCAAGTGCGTCCGTTAAATACTTGGGGTAAATGAGTCAAATTATCCCCGACGGATAAATAGGGATCCCATGTTTGAGGGCATTCCACTACTTTGGTCACCCTATCATTTTGACATTGCATATATCCCGGAAAATAACTCAAGGGACCCTGTTGAACTTTGGGGGAGGGTGCCAAGTGATGGTTGGATAAGCCAACACAAGCATTGGATTCACATTTGGGGGAATCAAAGTATCGAAATCCTGGTGGACAGGTTTCAAAGTGAGCTTGTCCGTGGCGACAAACCAATAAAGTGTTGGAATCCAAAATTTTGGGCTCTGTATGAAATTGACAGTAAAGACTCTCATCATTTTTATTTCGGCAAGAATCGTGTAGAAATAATGTATTGGATGGACACGACCGTCGATGGGCCTTTTCCTGTTGACATTCGTAATAATGATGAATGTCGAAGGGGTCAGAAAATCGCTTACCATTGGCTTGTTCCACACATTGATCAATGGGTTGGCAGTGAGTATCGTGAAAAAAATGACCCGGAGGACACATGTGCAAGTTTTGAATTTTTCCATCATGACAACTAAAATAATACACGCGTTTATGTTGCAAGAGGGTCGAGGCATTGGATTCAAAGGAAGGGAGTTGCGGAAACGAAACGAGTTTATCCTTTTCTAAATATTCATACAAGGCCGGTCCTAAGGCAGGCACATGACTGGCATCTGCTTGCTTATAGCAAGCATCTTTAAAAGTAAATTGTTGGTTATGAATAATATAATGATCTGGTAACTGAGCTTCCCATTGAACTTGAGAATCCATTAAAAACTGAAATGTAGATCCATGAGAAATGAGTTGGTGAGATGGGATCACAGGAGAAGGATGTAACAATGATTGAGGTTTGGAAAAAGAAGAGCTAGTGTCATACCATGTCATGTAAAAAAAATATAACAAGAATATGACAACTGTAAATGCTTTTAAAATCATAGCGACCTTGTTTACAGAATGCAAGAATAAAAATATTTTTTAGTCTTAATGCATAACAGGATTTTAAAAAAAAAATGGTTTTTTTTTTAATCTATCATATTTAAGATGGTAGGTTAAAGTAGTGAGGCTATTCATTCAAGATGTTGTATTCCATTCGATGGGAAAAGATTCCCTTCTCTGCTACTGGAGGGCGACGAACGTATCATGCAAACATTATTCATGTTAAAGCTACTTTTTTGGATGAATCTGGTCAATTGGTTCAAGTGATTCGTTCCTATGAACAATGGATTGGCGTGTGTACCAACAACATTGACAAAGTCATTCGAGCCTTGGAGCATCATTTTCCCGATTGTAAACCTATTCGTTATACGTATGTGGGACTCACAAGAAAGATTTTGCCCTATTTTGAAACCCGACTAGCGAAAAATCGGTTGGATTCTCCCCAAAAACATTTTTACAAGGTTTATCTTCAGACGTGTTGTCATGAAATTGGACGATTTTTCAACAAGTACAAAATTTGTTATTATGACAAAACGGATTGGTTGGTTCGCTTGTACATTGATCTCTGCCTTAAATATGAGACTCAAGGTTTTTATTATAAATGGTACACACTTCACGAAAAGGTGGATTTGGTAGACTCTTTGGAAATGCATCCCAATCAAACTCAGGCACCCGACTGGACTATTGGAGCCTTTGATTTGGAAACGGTTCCGATGGATGGTGCTGATCGTGTCCCTACGGGATTGGATGAAACGGATGAAATTGTCATGATTAGTTTGTACAAATGGAACCGGCGTCAAGGCTTGCGATCATGGCTCTTGTATCGATTGCCTTGTGAGGCTCCTCCGTTGGACATGGACCGAGCTCATGCTTATACGTCTGAACGTCAACTTTTGAATGATTTTCACGTCCTGATTCAAGATTGCCAAATCTTGACGGGCTACAATATCAATGGATTTGATTTACCGTGTTTATTTACTCGTTTACTCTGGTTGCAAATGTATTCCATTTTGCGGCATTATTCATCCATTCGAGTAGGAACCACCATTGTCACTACGTTTCAGAAAAAAATGGTGTTGGATTTGTATTTTTATTTCCGAATTTTTTCCAGTTATGATTTACCCGGATTTAAATTGGATGACGTGGCCCGCATGAAACTGAATGAAACCAAAGTACCCATTCAATCCACGGGCCTATGGTCTTGGTACGTCCATCCTCATGTGACGGCTCAGTTACTTCAACAGAATTCTGCAGAAGAATGTTATCACATTTTGAAACCACGTCGTGTCCCTCCGGCCCAATTTGGTACTTTTAAAGAGTATATGCAATATTGTTTAAAAGATTCCTTTCTAGTCTATCGTTTATTTGAAAAAGAAATGGTATTGTCCTTTTTAGTGGAGCGGGCCAATTTTACTGCGTGGAATGCAGTTCAAGCCCTCCATATGGGTAATTCTAGTTTCCTGTTGGAATTGTTTAAAACGTATGGCACGTGTTTGGGGTTTTTTGTCAATACTCATTTCTTAAAGAGTCCGATTGATATTCAAAAGTATGCCTCTGTTTTGGTCACCAAAAACCAAACGTACCAAGGGGCTTTAAATTATTGCATTCCAGAAAAAGCGTACGAAAATGTATCTGTGATGGATTTTGCCAGCATGTACCCCAGCGCCTTATTGAGTAGTAACCTCTGTTATGGAACATGCACCATCATGACCCGAGAAGATTGGTTGGCGTGTCTCCCCGCTCAACACATGACGAGTATTGCTTACCGTGTCCACGGGGAACGTGATTTTGAAATGGACACATTCGGAGAGAGTCAAGTTTTTCATTATCCCCCTTTTAATCCTGAAAAAGATGCGTTTGCCATCGTGATTAATGAGCAAACCGAGGCCTTTTTACCGCATATCGTAAAACATTTTATTGATTTGCGCAAACATCATCAGGGGCAATACAAACAAACCAAAGACGTGTATCATTACAATGCTCAATTATGCATCAAAATTTTAGTCAATTCCCTCTATGGCGTCATGGCCAATAAAGATTCATGCTTGGCCTACCTACCCATTGCCATGACGATTGTCACGTTGGCCCGCTATCAATTACTAGGCTCTTATCATTACTTGAAACGTTTAAATTATCTCATTTGTTATGCAGACACGGACAGTTTGATGGTGCAACATTGGCCCAACAATGATTGTCATGCCGTCAATGCCTACTTAAATTTGAAACATGTGGAGCTCAAATTTGAGCAACGGATGAAGCGGTTACTCGTCTTGTCCCGAAAACGGTACATTTACGAGACGCAAAAGGGAACGACTGTGACCAAAGGCTTTCAAAAACGCATCAATGAACTCATTGAATTTATATCGCAATTGGTGTTGGAAAACGTGTGGCACTTTATGTTTTCCACACCTCTCGAGAAGGAATCGTTTGCGTGGAGGGAAGACCATTTGTCCTTGTCCAGTCGTGGATGGATTTTATGGGTCTACATTACTCAAGAGGCCCATTACAAATGTAGAGATGCTAAAAAATATTCCATTTACCGCAAGACGAAGCATTTGAGTGATTACAAATCAAAAAGTTGCGTGGCTGTGCACGTGCTCCAGAAATACCCCGAAAAAGCGAATGATTTTATTGAATACACCTATAGTCGAGCAGATGTGGCTCAACGAGAGGCGAGTAAATGGGTGATGGATGCTCAAGAATGCCAGTGGGTAAACTATGAACAATTATTTATGAGCCAAAAGAAAATGTTTTGCATGTTAATGAATATGGCTTTTTGGAAATTGCCCGAAGTACCTCTGGACATGTGTGATAAGGTGCTGAATACGCAACGATGGAAACAATTTGTACAAGCCGAATTGTTGTTTTGGCACAAGACACGAGCCCAAGGGGAACCTCGAAAAATATTAATGTTGGTGGAAAAGGGAGTAAAATATACATTTAGTTTGAATGATCATGTAAAAAGAAGACGGGGAAGAAATGTCCGTCAACCACCCAGCAAGAAACAAAAAGTTGCACATGCTCCAGAAAATTAAATTAAATTAAATTAAGGAAAAAAAAAAAAAAAAAAATTTTTTTTTTTTTTTCATTATAGTTTTAAATACTTGATGTTGGACTAGTTTGAGATTCATGCTTTGAAAAAGATTCCAACACCCAAACCAAAGCTCAACAGACTCAATACCATCTGTACGTAAAAGAGGAGCTGTTTATCTTTCAAGAGTTCTGCACCTTTCTTTGAAGCTTGTTCAGAATAAATTGCGTAGGTGATATACCCAAAGCTCATCAAACTCATCAAAATAACTACCAAGAGAGCTGTGATCAAAATTGTTTTGAGATTCATATTTGTGTTTCTTTATTAAGCCATCACGTACAAGATTCCCAGCAACACCATACCAATCAAATTTCCAACGGTAGGTCCTACAAAGAGTATTCGATTACTGATCCAAAACTTTTGAGCTTCCACCCCCTTCGTTTTTATCGCCTGCGTAGTACTATCTATCTCGTACAACGTAGCGTTACTCATCTGATACATGACATAACTTTGTATCACAACCGATACAACCAACATCATCAAAACGGCTCCAATGATTATGGTTTTGATTCCAAATTTCATGATTCTTGTTTCTTATTTTTGAAAGCAAGTAGTATGGCAGTCCACGCTCTGATTCATACGACCGGAGTTGTTTTAGACCGACAGTATATTCCTTTGGAATTGGGCTATGTGGATGTGACGGGTTATGAAATTTTCTTTCAAGTGACGAGTCCTTACTCGTATTCCGAGGCCATTAAATTATTCCCTTATGCTCGACCGGATGCCATCATGACGACTTTAAATGGAACGCCTCTGGCCAATATTTTGCATTTTTTACAAGTTCGTTACCAACAACTACAAGCACAGTTTCCTCACACGGATATTGTGTTTGGTTGCAAAGGAGATAGTTATCAAATGGATATTTTGAGTCAAACCAAGCTCCCTCATTTGATTAATGTGGAACTTTGTGGTGTACCGTCCCTAAGACGGCTGGCTCTCATGTATCCTCACATTGTGGCTGATCCATGTCCGTGGCATGTGAAACCCTCTAAATGTGCGCGTTATGCTACCCGTTTATTGGCACTCTACATGTTTCAACAACAGGGCATTTTGCCGTTCGGCCATGTGTAATTTCTCTGTCAGATGCATCACATCGGTGGCGACACAAGAAGAGTCCTCTTCCAAAGGACTGGATGGGGTTTGCCACAAATCATCCAATTGAGACATGACCAATAAACGTTGAAAGACATTAACCACTTTAGGAGGGGGAGACAGCGTAATAGAAGCCTCTGGAATTGAACCATCAACCACAGTGACATTTTGTAAAAAACTGTCCAATTTCTCGTTTTTATGATTTAAACAGGAAGGATAGTGTCCATTTAAAAATTGATCCAGAGCCTTTAGCACAAGTCGTTCCACGGCTTCAGACAAAGCATGGTTGGGTCTGGAGTGTACAAAGGCTTCTAAAAGTGTAACCGATTGAAAATGAACGGCATTGACATATTCAGAAGCTGGAACTAAATACATTGATAAGGGATCCATGTTTTCTCCACGAGCTTTACATGTTACATCATACAATCGAACCATCCGTTTCACATCTATTGAAGATGGATGGGGTAAAGGAGCCAATTCTTTGGGAAGAGGACGTCGTTTCAGAATCCATTGCCGAGCCAATTCCCCCAAAAACGAGGGGAATGGTATTGAAAGGGGCCTCGTTTATCAGGATTAGAAAGGATCAAATTTAAAGTGGTGGTGTCATTTTCCATGTCCAACGTTTGAATATCCTTTTGACGAGCAAAACATGCCAACAATTGATTGAAAAGAGTGGTCACAACTCTTGAACGAAAAGCGGGTACAGGCACATTTTTTTGATCTTCAAGAAACGTTTGATCCAAGTAATCCATCAAGACATCCAAATCACCCTGAATTTGATATCGAAACAGGGTGAGGCCACCATACCGTATCATATCTTTCCATTGAATACCATCGGCTTCCAAACGACAAATGAGCTGATACAAGCAAGGAGGAGGATCCAAAATGCATGGACGGGTGTGTCCAAACAAAAGCTGCTCAAACCATTCGGTCAAGAAGGAACTGGACATCTTGATTCCAACGAAGTAAATTCCAATGAAACGGCTGAGGTTGAGCTGTATAATACATAATCAAATTGCGTGCCATAAGACAATGAAGAGCATACATGGACATGAAAAGTAAAATGTATACGACAAACATTTTTGTAAATCTTACTATTCTAAAAAAAAAAAAAAAAAAAAAAAAAAAAATTTTTTTTTTTTTTTTTTTTTATCATGTGACAACATGATGTTGTTTTGAGACATTTGATGTAATTGGTAAGAAGATAAAACAAGGTAGACATGGGTCTTCCCAAGCTTTCAGCTGAAGAAGCCAGGAAAAGACAGAAAGAATATCTAAGAAAGTGGAGAAAGAAGCCTGAAAATAAGCAAAAGAGACGAGAAATCGAGAAAAAACGTCAAACCATTTATCGTGAACTTGGAAAAAGTGGGGAATGTGTTAAAAAATACAGATCGGACCCCGTTAAATATGAGCGTCAAATGGCTTTACAACGAGAGCGTAGAGCTCGTAAACGTCAAAACGACCAGATAGGATCTGATAGGAAGCGCTTACGTTTGGATGAGGAATCAGAGGTTTTATGGGACAAAACCCGATCAAAATACTTACAGGCTATTTCAGATGGCCCCATTCACCAATGCATTTGTTGTGACCGGTTGTGGTTCAAACATTCCATATCTCATCAGTCAAAGATGGGACTTCAGAAAAAAAAAATATTACAAGTGCCTTAGTTCAGAGTATCTTTCCCTTACATATAGATGAAGGTAGTTTCTGCTCCACATGCATGCATTATATTAAATTGGGGAATGTACCACCACTAGCTGTATCAAACGGGTTCCAATATCCAAAGCAACCAGCTTGTCTTGCTGCTTTAAATGATTTGGAAGAACGCTTGGTCTCATTACGTATTCCTTTCATGCAAATAAAAGAATGTAGTTATGATAGGCAGCTTGGCATTAAAGGAACTATTGTGAATGTTCCCATCACTTTGAACCAAACTGTATCAACCTTACCGAAAAACATTAATGACACGGCCACAATCCACGTCAAACTGAAGCGACGTCTGAAATTTAAAAGCGATTACATGTATCGTGTAATCAACCCGAAAAGAGTATTTGAAGCAGCTTCTTTTCTCATGAAAACCCCCTTGTATCAGTCACAAGATGTGTCCCTTGATTTGGATTGGTATGAAAAGTTTGAGAAGCAAACTTTTGGCCCTGGTAATAATTGTGTTGTTGAGATGAACAATGAGGAGGAGGAGGAGGAAGAAGAGATTGAGATGGACGACATTGATTGGGAAAATGATCCATTTGACAACGATGAAGATTGTCCTAATCCGGCACCAGTGGAAACAGTCATTCAAGGAGATGTTTCAACTCAAATGGGACTTGCTATAGCCCTGGTGAAAATAAAATGCCTATTTCTTTGGTGTTTGATGATGTAGGAGAAGAACTATCCTATCCCAAAATATATTGTGGAGAATTACGGCAGTTTACTAGAGCAAAACCTCCCACCTACACTGAAATAATCAAATCTGAAATACGTCGTTATGATAGGCGGGGAACCACTCCCCAAAAGATTTTGTATAGCCATCAGAAACTACTGCATCAAAAACTTTTAAGCTGTATATCCATTCAACTCAGACACAAAGTGTTTGATGAGGACCACATAACCGCAGGAAACCTGACAAACCCAGCGTATGTACAAAATTTACAATACAAGAATTTGGCTTTCAAATTTATGAAAAACATTAAAAATAGCCCGGCTCACTGGGCCCAAGAGAAAGGTCGTGTGTGTGCTCAAATACGACAATTTGGATTCCCCTCCCTTTTCATGACCCTCTCTGCTGCTGAAAATCGTTGGTATGATTTGATTAAACATTTGGTGTACATTCATGAAAATCGGATATTGACTGAACCTGAATTTGAAACAATGACCACAACGGCTCGAAATAAACTCATAAGTAATGATCCCGTAACCTGTGCCCTATACTTTGAGCACAAAGTGAAAGAATTGTGGAAAACCTTCAGTTGCCCAGAAGGTCCTTTTGGGAAACTTGAAATCAAACACTTTTATCAGAGAACTGAATTTCAACAGCGAGGGAGTCCACATTTTCACGTTTTGTTGTGGCTTGAAGGCTGCCCACGGTTTGATGGTAACAATGCCCTGAAGTAGAAGCGTTCATTGATACTGTAATAACGTGCTCTGGAGAACACTCTTTTTCTGGACTCCAGAGACACAAGCATACCTTTACCTGTCTGAAAAAAACACGACGCCAAGATAATGAGTATTGTCGTTTCAATATACCCTTTTTCCCTATGGATAGAACACGCATTTTACTTCCATTGGCTTTAGAGGATGAACAGAGGGATCCTGAAAAATTCAAAACGGTCCGGGAGCTTTTGGCTCAGTTGGAGCAAAAAGACGTGTCCATGAGAGGTGCCACATTTAAAGAATTCTTGAAGCAGCTCAATATGTCCTATGAGGAATATGTGCTTGCCCTCCGTTCTGGGATTAATCGTCCGACAGTTGTCCTCAAAAGAACCGTAGATGAGGTATTAATTAACTCTTACAACCCCAAAATTTTGTCTTTGATGCAAGCCAACATGGATATACAGTTTGTATTGGATGAATATGCTGTCGTGGCCTATTTGGTAGATTATGTTAATAAACCTGGTCGAGGATTGTCCAAAATCCTCCGTAACTGCATCGAAGCCACTGCTCAAGGTAAACATAGTTTGAAAGAATGTTTAGTATCAGTAGCCAACCAGTTTATCAATTCAGCGGAAATTAGCGCTCAAGAAGCCGCTTGGTCCATTTTGGAATTACCCATGAGTAAAATGTCTGAAGACACCATATTCATTCCAACCTTCAGACGGGAGGATCGAACGAGAATGATAAAATCTCAGAATATTTGAAACAATTGGATTCCAATAGCCGTGATGTGTATGAATTGAACATTATCGATCGCTATGTTGTGCGCCCAAACCAATTGGAGAATGTATGCTTGGCCAATTTTGCGGCTTGGTACGAATTGGCAAAAGTTGGATCGGAGGATAGGAAGTTGCTCAAGGGTAACCAATATGTAAGGCGTCGTACAAAGCCAAAGGTTATCCAATACCGAAAATTTAAAGAATCTCAAGACGAAAACGAGTACTATCGAGAGCAAGTGATGCTCTTTACCAGTTGGCGAAATGAAAATGCGGATATTTTAAATCTAGATTTTAAACAGTTGTACACCACCAATCTTGAAACGATACGAATGAATCGCAAAGAATTTGTGGCGGATGAAAACCTGGATTTGGAAGAAGAATTGATGCAATTGGAGAAATCCAGAGAACTTGAAGAGAATGAAGAAAAATCTGAAGAAACATCCCTAGTCTCCTTTGAGCCGGTACTGGAATATGATGAAAATGAAATAATAGGGAATATTTCTCTCGATATGAATGCTTCCCATGGAAAAGGATTCTCTGTCTTTCAGCCTACGAATAAATGTCCGGACGACAAATACAGGGAATGGTTCAAAAATGCAACTTGAAACAACGGGACTGGTACAACATTTGCAAAGTTGCTTGCGAAGGGAACCCACAAATCGTTTGCACTGGATGATCCAAGGAGCTGCTGGTACTGGAAAATCCTTTTTAATTCATATCATTGAGCAAACGTTAATCCGAATGTTTGAGAAACCAGATCAGGACCCCAGTCAACCCACCGTTCTCAAAATGGCTCCAACTGGTAAAGCGGCTTCAAATATTAAAGGGGAAACTTTGCACCATGCTTTAGGGATAGGGTTGTCAAAGAATTCGTGTTTGAGTGGGAGTAGCATTACCGAATATGCGGTGAAATATGCTAACGTAAAATGTGTCATCATTGACGAAATATCCATGGTAGGTGCAAACATGTACGAGAAAGTGAATTCACATTTAAAACAGTTTAAGGGGAGTGAAGAACCCTTCGGAGGACTCCATATTTTACATTTTGGAGACTTTAACCAGCTCCCACCAGTAAAGGATGCTCCAATTTTCAAGCAAATATCAGGTTTAAACCAGTTGGCTCCTCCAACGTGGCATTTAACTCAATATTACGAACTGAATGAAATTATGCGTCAAAAAGATGATAAAACGTATGCTGAACTTTTGAATCGCCTAGCATTGGGAGAATTGACAGACAAAGACGTGGAACTTTTAAAAACAAAACAAACATACTTGAAAAGGTACCTAAAAGTGCTACCTTATTGTACCATTCCAATCATGACGTCGATTTGGCAAACAAACTACGTCTCAATTCTATTGAGGGTCCTCTGGTGAAAAGTCAAGCCTATGATTCTGTTTCAGGAACTGCTCCGAATAGCTCCAAGCGAAAAGTTCTGGATAAAGTGCGGAATTTGGATCGAACTAAAACGGGTAATTTGGAATCGGTGATAAAGCTTAAGGTAGGAGCCAAATACATGTTGACTTACAACATTGATACAGCAGATAGTTTGGTGAATGGTGCTGTGGGGCAGCTGAAAAAGCTTGAATATTGTTTCGTTAAAGGATCGAATAATCAAGAAGTAAAGCGCATTTGGTTGGAATTTCCAAATGATATTGGTAAAGAGAAGCGTAGGCAATGTATTCGTTACTCGATTCAAAACAAGATGGGTTTGCTTTGGACTCCCATCGAGCGAATGAAAAAAGTGGTGTACCGCTCCAACAACGACGCCATTTCAGTGACAAGAAACCAATTTCCAATCATTCTAGCGGAAGCGATGACAATCCACAAATCACAAGGAGCCACGTTTCAAGAAGCAGCAGTTGGATTTAAACGCAATCTGACACGATCCCTACAATATGTTGCTTTGTCTCGAGTCACAAGCATTCAAGGATTGTATATTTTAGGCGAATACAAGGCTCCTCCACCTCCACGAGAAGATGATTTAATTCTTCAAGAGATGAAAAGACTCAAAGCCCATTCCATCCTACCCAAATATGCATTTCTACACCAACACAACGATCCCAATACGTTACAAATCATGTATCATAACGTTCAATCTCTGAATGCACATCATGAAGACATTGCTGCTGATCCCTGTATGATGAATAGTAATATTTTATTGTTTGCTGAAACGTGGACAGTGGTCGGAGATAAATTTGCCTTGGACCATTTTGATCACTACCACTTGCTCAGTCATCATTCGCGTCGAAAGCCTAGCGGTGTGTCCATTTATATTAAAAAACACTTGAGTTCCATGGTGGAAGAGGTGGAAATGTTTCCAAATTACGAAACAGGTGTTCACGTCATGGTAGTAAATTTAAAACTAAAATACGCATGGCCGTTTTATATGCCAAACCAGGATCCTCAGATGACGACATTTTTGATGCCCTTGATCAAAGTTTGGACAGTAAAAATTCAGATTACAGAACTGTATTAGCAGGTGATTTTAACATTGATATGATGACTCAGCGTGGAAAAGAATTTTGTGAAATGTTGACAAATATTTATTACATAACATTGCGCAACAATCCGTCTCAATACACAACACTAGGCCGAACCACCATTGATTGTGTATTTTCAACACATGGTCTGAGAACGTGTGGTGTTTATGAAAGTGCATTCAGTACCCACCTACCCCTATATGTTCAAATGCCTTGGGAAAAGAAAAAGGTGCGAACATCCTATCCACAAGAAGAGGATGATCCAAGTTTGGAATGTGGACCAGATCTTTTAGATAGAACTGGCGATATTGATTGGGCGGAAGATGATGGTTTCCCATACTTAAAAAAAAAAAAAAAAAAAAAAAAAAAAAAAAAAAAAAAAAAAAAAAACTGCTTTGCAAAGTGTTGTCACATGATAATTTGAAATTTGCGAAAGCAGATTTCAATTTTTTTTTTTTTTTTTTTTTTTTTTTTTTTTTTTTAATGTATTACTTTTTGTTTCTTGTTGGGTGGTAGACGAACATTTCGTCCTCGGCTTCTTTTTATATGGTCATTCAAACTAAAGGTATATTTAACACCCTTTTCCACCAACATTACTATTTTACGAGGATTCCCTTGGGCTCGTGTCTTGTGCCAAAACAACAGTTCGGCTTGTACAAATTGCTTCCATCGTTGCGTGTTCAACACCTTATCACACATGTCCAAAGGTACTTCGGGCAATTTCCAAAAAGCCATATTCAACAGCATACAAAACATTTTCTTTTGACTCATAAATAATTGTTCATAGTTGACCCATTGGCATTCTTGAGCATCCATCACCCATTTACTCGCCTCTCGCTGAGACACATCGGCTCGACTATAGGTATATTCAATAAAATCATTCGCTTTTTCGGGTATTTCTGGAGAACGTGCACAGCTACACAACTTTTTGATTTGTAATCACTCAAATGTTTCGTCTTGCGGTAAATGGAATATTTTTTAGCATCTCTACATTTGTAATGGGCCTCTTGAATAATATAGACCCATAAAATCCATCCACGACTGGACAAGGACAAATAGTCTTCCCTCCACGCAAACGATTCCTTCTCGAGAGGTGTGGAAAACATAAAGTGCCACACGTTTTCCAACACCAATTGCGATATAAATTCAATGAGTTCATTAATGCGTTTTGAAAGCCTTTGGTCACAATCGTTCCCTTTTGCGTCTCGTAAATGTATCGTTTTCGGGACAAGACGAGCAATCGCTTCATCCGTTGTTCAAATTTGAGCTCCACATGTTTCAAATTTAGGTAGGCATTGACGGCATGACAATCATTGTGGGGCCAATGTTGCACCATCAAACTATCTGTGTCTGCATAACAAATGTGATAGTTTAAACGGTTCAAATAATGATAGGAGCTGAGTAATTGATAGCGGGCCAACGTGACAATGGTCATGGCAATGGGTAGATAGGCTAAGCAGGAATCCTTATTGGCCATGACGCCATAGAGGGAATTGATTAAAATTTTGATGCATAATTGAGCATTGTAATGATACACGTCTTTGGTTTGTTTGTATTGCCCCTGATGATGTTTACGCAAGTCAATGAAATGTTTTACGATATGTGGTAAAAAGGCCTCGGTTTGCTCATTAATGACGATGGCAAACGCATCTTTTTCAGGATTAAAGGTTGGATAACGAAAGACGGGGCTCTCTCCAAAGGTATCGTTCTCAAAATCCCGTTCCCCGTGGACACGATAAGCAATACTCGTCAACTGTTGAGCAGGAGCACACGCCAACCATTCTTCTCGGGTCATGATGGTGCATGTGCCGTAACATAGATTACTACTCAATAAAGCGCTAGGGTACATGCTGGCAAAATCCATCACAGAGACATTTTCGTACGCTTTTTCTGGAATGCAATAATTTAACGCACCTTGGTAGGTTTGGTTTTTGGTGACCAAGACAGAGGCATACTTTTGAATATCAATTGGACTCTTTAAGAAATGCGTATTGACAAAAAACCCCAGACACGTACCATACGTTTTAAACAATTCCAACAGGAAACTAGAATTCCCCATATGGAGGGCTTGAACGGCATTCCACGCCGTAAAATTGGCCCGCTCTACTAAAAAGGACAATACCATTTCTTTTTCGAATAAACGATACACTAAAAAGGAATCTTTTAAACAATACTGCATATACTCTTTAAAAGTACCAAATTGGTTCGGACGGACCCCACGCGGTTTCAAAAGGGTATAACATGCTTCAGCCGAAGTGTGCTGAAGTAACTGGGCCGTCACCTGAGGGTGTGTGTACCAAGACCAGAGTCCGGTAGATTGGACGGGTACTTTGGCTTCATTCAATTTCATGCGGGCTACATCATCCAATTTGAATCCAGGTAAATCATAACTGGAAAAAATTCGAAAATAAAAATACAAATCCAAGACCATTTTATTCTGGAAAGTGGTGACGAGAGTCGTCCCCACGAGAAGGGATGAATAGTGTCGTAGAATGGAATACATTTGCAACCAAAGCAAACGGGTAAACAAACACGGTAAATCAAATCCATTGATATTGTACCCCGTCAAGACTTGGCAATCTTGAATCAGAACGTGAAAATCATTTAAAAGTTGACGTTCAGACGTATAAGCATGAGCGCGGTCCATTTCCAACGGAGGAGCCTCACAAGGCAAACGATACAAGAGCCACGACCGTAACCCTTGACGCCGATTCCATTTATACAAACTAATCATGACAATTTCATCAGTTTCATCCAATCCCGTGGGGACTCGATCGGCACCATCCATGGGGACTGTTTCCAAATCAAAGGCTCCTATAGTCCAGTCGGGTGCATGCGTTTGATCGGGATGCATTTCCAAAGAATCGACCAAATCCTCCTTGTCGTGAATCGTATACCATTTATAATAAAACCCTTGGGTCTGATATTTGAGGCACAAGTCAATGTACAAGCGGACCAGCCAATCTGCCTTGTCATAATAACAAATTTTGTACTTGTTGAAAAATCGTCCAATGTCATGACTACATGTCTGAAGATAGACCTTGTAAAAATGTTTTTGGGGGAATCCAATCTATTTTTCGCGAGTCGAGCTTCAAAATAGGGCAAAATCTTTCGAGTGAGTCCCACATAGTGTAACGAATAGGTTTACAATCGGGAAAATGATGTTCCAAGGCTCGAATCACTTTGTCAATGTTATTGGTACAAACACCAATCCATTGTTCATAGGTACGAATAATTTGAACCAATTGACCAGATTCATCCAAGAAAGTAACTTTAACATGCAGAATGTTGGGTTGATAGGATCGCTTTCCGGAAGAAGGAATCTTTTCCCATCGAATAGAATGTAACATCTTGAACTAATAGCTCGACAACGTCTGCAGTGCTGAATAAATATGTATTTAAAAAAAAAAAAAAAAAAAAAAAAAATTTTTTTTTTTTTTTTTTTTTTTTTTAAACAAGCTTGAAATGATTTTAAAAGCATTTACAGTTGGCCTATTCTTATTGTATTTTTTTACATGACGTGGTACAACACTTCCTCTTTTTCAAAACCCCAATCCTTGTTACCTCCTTCTCCTGCAATTCCACCTCACCAACTCGTTTCTCGGGGATCGACCTTTCAATTTTTAGTCAATTCTCAAGTAGAATGGGAAGCCCAGTTGCCGGATCATTATATTATTCATAACCAACAATTTGCTTTTAAAGATGCTTGCTATCAGCAACCAGATGCCAGTCATGTGCCTGCCACAGGTCCAGCTTTGTATGAATATTTAGAAAAAGATAAACTCATTTCGTTTTCACAGCGTGCCTCCTTTGAATCCAATGCTTCGACCGTCTTGCAACATAAACGAGTTTATTATTTTAGTTGTCAACAGGGAAAAATTGAAAACTTGCACATGTGTCCTCCAGGTCATTTTTTTCACGCCACTCACTGCCAACCCATCGATCAGTGTGTGGGGCAAGTCAATGGTACGCAATTTTCAGACCCCTACGATATTCATCACTATTTTGAGTGTCAACAGGAAAAGGCGGTTCGACGGTCGTGCCCACCCAATACATTTTTTCTACATGACTCTTGCCGAAATAAAAAGGACGAGAGTCTTTACTGTCAATTTCATACAGAACCCAAAATTTTAAATTCCAACACTTTATTGGTATGTCGGCATGGACAAGCTCACTTTGAAACCTGTCCCCCTGGATATCGCTACTTTGATTCCCCCCATTGTGAATCCAATGCTTGTGTCGGACTCCCCGACCATAAATTGGTGCCGTCCTCCAAAGTTCAACAGGGTCCATTCCGCTATTTTCCGGGATATATGCAATGTCAAAATGATAGGGTGGTCAAAGAGGTGAAATGCCCTGCCACATGGGATCCCTATTTATCCGTTGGGGATAATTTGACCCATTTACCCCAGGTATTTAATGGACGTGATTGTGAAATTCCTACCTTTTGTACCAATGTGGAATCAGATGATCCTTTGGTCATGGTTCCCGTGCACGAATTCACCAAACACGTGAGGAATTGGAAATTTTCAGAGAGATTTGATGCCGTCACTGGGATTAAATGTCAAGGAACTCAACGAAAACGTGTTGCGTTATCTCCCGGGCAACAGATTCATCCTAAGCGATTCAAAGCAGAATCGGCCTGCAATAGCACCGTTTCTAAAGTGGTGGTATCCTCTCATCCAGGAGTTTATTTTGATTGTCAGACCCAACAGGTAGAATCCTGTCCCCCTCACTCTTTTTTTGATGGAGTGGTGTGTCGACCTCGTGTCAAACAGGCCTTCTCTTTTCACGGCATTGATTTATTTCAACTGGATTCTTTACGATCTGACAACTGGATGGAGCCATGGGATTACACTAAAGTACCTTCTGCTCAACCCTGCACAGATCCCGAATCCGTCTATTTGGAAACGTACAATGCTTGCAGTCATCCCGATTGCGTCTTGTATCCCTTTTTAACTCAAATTCCTTTCTCTATCAAGTTGAGAGATGCATCCCAATGCACCTTTCGTAAAGCAGATCGCCGTCTGGTGAAACAACCCATTTCCTATAAAGCATTATATTGGGCTCAGCGAGAAGTGGAAGAGGTACCTAGCGATGAGAAATGTCGACCTGGCAACATTTGGAGACGGGACATTTTGCGTTGGACCAAATAATGTATGCGACCTGCGACGAATCTCAACCTTTTGTGTTTTGTCCTTCGTCCGATACCAAAGGGATTGCCAAGGTGAATGATAAACGGTGGGCCTGTGTCCCGGCTGACATGAAAGGACTCCTTCCTCCTGACTCGGTGATCCCGTTTCATGCTAACGAAGTGAAATGTATTTTACCCACGACGCCCCCTCCGAATCGCATCAAGATGAACAATAGATTGATGGATATTCCTTTGGCAGGTTTAAGACCTACACATGCCTTTAAACTGGAGACGTTGGATCAAAGGGTAGCCATTGAATACAAATATCGGGTGACCCATCCACCCGATGTCGTGTGGACAGAAGACGAGAAAAAAGTTTCTAGGTTTGGAGGTGCATTTCTAGTGAAAAAAGATGATTTTACCAAAAAACCAATTACTCTTCCCACCTATAATGTCAAATATACTGTTCCAGATTTTGCCTTTGACCGCAAACCATAAACAAGATGGATAAACGCCACGTAGTGAACGGGGTACTATTGTACACAACCATTTACGTAAATTGTATATTAAGTGCCGTGGCGGTCATGACGGGACGATGGATATTTTTACTTTTGATTGTATTGACGATGGGATTAACTGCTTACATGATGTATATGACGACGCACAATGACGACCACTTAAAATTTGTGGGTAAGTGGGCAGAGGACAACTTTTCAAAGTGGATAGCCAAAGTAAAATCTTATTACGCATAAAGGTTCATTTCTTTTGAACTGCCCCACAGTTTTTACAATATTTGAACAATGTCGGAGGTTCATCCAAAGCACGTACTTGCCGTAAGGTAGAGCAAATCTCTGGAGAGGAGCAACATGTTTCTGGAAAAGAAGTCTTTATCCGCTGTTCCCACAATTGACATTCTTCTTCGGGAAACAACTGAACATGAGTTTCAGCCATGGCCACTTGATTTGGAAGAAGCAAGAATAAATATTCAAAACTATAAAGGCTTTATAAAAAAAAAAAAAAAAAAAAAAAAAAAAAAAAAATTTTTTTTTTTTTTTTTTTTTTTTAATAAACAAGTATTCTTTTGAAGATGGAAGGTCGATTAAATGCCGAACACATTATGAGAGTTACTCTCGCTGGACTAGACTCTTTTTTACATAGTCAGTTGGATGCAGAATATTTTGAAAAATATACCACTGAAAAGAATCGCATGTTCCCCACTTGGGATCACCTTTGGGCAAAATTGAAAATGTGGCTGTCTCAGGAACCTCTGAACAATAAACAAGATACTATCCTGAATTTTGCTCAAATTTTTCCTCACATTGAACCTTTTAAACCCCATTTATTAAATTCATTTGCTATTCACGATTCTTTTTGGAATCAAGTATTTGAAAACTTGGCCATTGCCAAAACTCGACTATGAAGTTGACAGTCTCTTCTTTGGAACCTTTTGGTATTTTTTCTCTTGCTGGTGGGTTATTGTACTCTATTGGAGTTTTGACCCTCCAATCTCACTCCACTGATTTTCGTTTGCATTTTATCGTCTTGACGCTAGTGATTTTCATGGCCCTAGTCTCCATTACAATATTTAAATATTTGAAATACCGTTACACATGTGAAAAAATGGACGATATTTTGGCTGTTATGAAAATACAATAGCCAATTTAACATTATCTCTTTGAAACATGGCTACATCTCCGGGTTTCCAGCCCAATAATTTGAAATACCCTAAAGGAGTGGAGATGCAGTCAGGAGTCAACTCTTTCCGTTCAAATTGCACATCTTGCAAACTGATTAAAAATAACCTCAGGGGTAAATCAAATTTTTCCGTGTATTGGGTTTCATCTTCAAAGGTTAACGTTATTGTAGGAGGTTCAAAGTGAATGTGTTGAATAGGTTTGATGGCTAACCGGCGGAAAATAATCTCAAAAGATTTGAAGGAATCCATAATCAAGATGGCTGCTTCTATGACGCCCGATGATATGGTGAAAAAACTTTTGGAAAAGAATGAAATTTTCCAAAGAATGTTTAATAATTATGGTGGTTACATTAATTTACAACCAGAAGAACAGACGACAGCTCAGGAAATTTTTCGGGAAACGTTTCCCACGTATTGTGAACCTGATTTAAAAAAGTTTTATAATGAATGGGTCATTCAGAAAATTCATCATGCTATGAATGAACCAGAGGATATCACACCCAGTGAAACTTGCTCTCAACTCGTATACGATGGAGGTACCAAAACGTACCTCAATGCTCGAGTGTTGCCACCTCTCGGTCGAAAAAAGATTGGAAAAATTCAACTTGAGTGAATTTGTGAGACAAAAACGACTCAATGGCGATTTTCACCAAATAAACTATAATGATCGAGAGTCGATGGAAGATTTGATGGATTACTTGAATGAAGAAAAGGTTCGAAACGACCAGAAAGCTGATATTGCACTGAATCGAATAGTGGAAATGGTGGCAATATTAAATGGTCATTGCAAATATCGCCTTTTGGAATTGCATTCAGAAAGACGTATTCATTAACAGAGTTTAAATGACACTTGAAATCTAGCCTACACATATATAACCTAAAAAAAAAAAAAAAAAAAAAAAAAAAATTTTTTTTTTTTTTTTTTTTTTTTTTTTTTTTGTAATCAAGTACATTGAAATGATTTCTGTACAAGACTTGCTCCAATTTATTCTCCGACATGATTACGTTGTTGTCTTTGGTAACCTTGGACGGTATCCCCGTGTTCTTTTTGATGCGTTCGTTGCCGATTCTCAGTTGAACGTGGCTATTCACTCTCCCTATTATTTGTGTTCTAGTACTCCAGATGAACGCATTCGTGTGGTGAAACCGACCCACGTTCAACCATGTGATTTATATGTTGTTTTGGAACCCACTCCTCATCAACTTTTGGAAAAACCAGCTCAAGCCACACGCATGGTCGTTTTTACAAGTCATTTTACCTACAAACTCGTCCGGAAAATGTCTGGACTTTTGTCAGTTTTTTCCATACCCTCAATGTCTCTGAATTGCTCGAAACACTCAGGAGCTACTTTCCCTTCAGATCATTCCATTCAAACTGCTTCCATCCATCAAGTGCAAGTGGATGCTATCCATAAAGTTACACTTTCTGGACGAGCAGATGGCGCCTTGGATACTCCCAATACCTATGTTCTGATCAATTTGACGGTTATTCCAGTCCTTTTCACATGTTTTTAGCTATTTGGGATTCCTTTGATTACATGTTGGCCAATAAAAATTTTGTGAAAAAGTGGATGATTTGTTTTCCCAAAGCGGGGTCGAAAAGCGTTTGATCAATTTGTCCAAAATTGTTTTGGACAAATTGTTTTGTAAAACGTTTGAGGCATGGAAACGTGACAGCGATTGGAAATATTTTATCCCTGATTCCTTTTTACAAGTCGGGATGTATCCACCAAACGTT